>JAQGAW010000614.1:0-26568 GCA_034698025.1 Phthiracarus crinitus
TGAATTCGTTTAACTTTATTTCTAGTAGAATACATTTTATTTCGTGGTAAACTTTTAATAAATAAAACTTTAGCAAAAAGACTTTATTTCAATATTGCAATTTTATTTTCTGTTATGCATATAAAAACTGGTTGTTAAATCTGTATTTATACTGTTAAAGTTGCTATACTACCTATCAAAGTATGTAACTTATTAACTAGTTTTTTCAATTAATTTTTATAACATTTAAATAATCATTGAGTATTAAAATTTTAGATTTGTTTATCAAAAATATAGGGTTATTTGATAAAATTATGTGATAATTAGTGTATGTCCAAAATTGCCCGATTTTCCACGAATTATACTACATCGCCCGAAATTACCCGATTTGAAGTTAAAAGAGCCTTATCGACCAGTTTTCGATAATTTTGTTACTTTTTCCTTAAAACTATATTTATATAAACATAATTAATGAAATTAATAATAAAAAACAGGTATGGAATAATTCAGGAATTATCTATTTTTCTCTATTTTACACAATTTTGACTGTATTGCCTAAATTTTCTCGAATTTATCATGTAATGTACACTTCGTAAAAACTATTTAGATAAAGTTTTTCAGCAAACACTTATCAAAATTAATGGAAAATAAGCAGCTTTTATGATATAACTTTCAAAAATAAATTATTTAACCTTTATTCATACCCTATATTTACACTTAAAGCACACGACCAGACCAGACCAGATTTTTTATTGTTATAACTTATCCGAATTATCTTTTTCCTAGTTTGCTGGTCCAGAATATACTTGAAAGATAGGTGTTTATGGTATATAAAATATTTATCATTACAAACTTCGATAAGTGTTCAAAATTAAGCAATTATTTGTGGAAATTTACAAATTAAAACGAATGTGAATCTTGGATAACTTTAAAAAATTCATTTAAAGTACATATTATTGCAAATATTTGTGTTATTTTATTAAATATAAAGAATTTTGTGATTTAGACTAAAAAAATCTTTTATTTTATAAATGATGATTTTTCATAAAAGTTATGTTTTTGATTTTTGTTAAGTTTGACGTCATCTACAATAATGCGATTACAACTTTTACCTGCAATTAATAATAGTTTCTGTAACCATTGGATACAGCATTTTAAGGGTTGTTCTTATTTGATTTCAAAAGTATGTAAAAGTAGTGGCATTGATAAAACTATTATTTGTGATGAAATAATAACATAATATTTATATGGCATATTTTTATAAGACTTTTAAATATAGTTTTTTGAAAATCAAATCAGAAGAAATGCATTTGAATTTTAATGATTCAATTTTTACAAGTATAATTTATGAATTATATATTACATAACAATATTAGAAAATATCAATTTGCAACATAGCAGTAATTTTAGAACTAAATTAGTAGTCTTTTTAATATGTTTGCTATGCTTTGCACTTTAAGAGGATTAGTTAAGTTTTAAGATTCTAAGTTTATTTGTTAGTAACGTAATTCTATTTTTTTATTTGCTAAATGCGGAAAGTTGTTGAAGAATCGCAGACTTAGAGTTATTAGGAGTTTTTAGTGTAATGTAAGAAATCGATGTAGAAATACAAAATAATTATAGAAAGTTTAATTCCACTTGAAATCAATAATATTTTATAATGTTCTATAGATGTGTTTTATAATATTTAACCATTGGTTATGTTATGAGTTAAACATTTATATGGTTATTTGATTTAAATGCTTTTTTCGCTTTTTCATACTAGCAATAAAGCCCGCCGACGGCGGGAAATAGAGTAAAATAATTATTTAAGATTTTTCAATTCCAACCCGAATATTCCCTAACATGATCAGAATATTTCCCAACTCAACCACAACTTTCATGGCCCGAACCAAACCAAACTACATCCTGACACAACAGGACCCCTTCCCGAACCTACAAATAGCTATCCCAGTAGTAAGTGTAAACATTTTATAGGAAAAACCATAAAACCATTTCAAAACCAATAACGAGTTCTTTTAATATTTTTAATAATTATTGCATTTAAAATAATCAAAAATATATTTTTTCATGAAAATTCAATTATTTTTAAAAATATTCTTTAAAATGTTTTATTTATGTAATAATAAAAAGTATTATCGTACAAACTTTGAAAATTTTTATTTACAAAATTACATTATTATGTAATATTAGCATAAACTCAATGTTAATGGTTTATTGGTTTTTAATGGTTTGGTTTGGTTTGAAATGGTTTGCATGGTTAAGTAAGTGGTTTGGTTTGGTTTTTGTTATAAATTAATGGTTTGGGTTGGTTTTAGAAAAGTCAAACCTATAGCACCTTTAATCAACAGCATAGTCAAAGGCCTTGTGATAAACATCATCGATATGTTTAGTTTAAATTTTTTGGATTTTTCCTCATTCCGATGTATTCAAAATTATTGAGAGTATCCTTGATTATACGCGTCGCATATTTCTAAATCGACACTCATTTATCGAATTTGTTTGTCAATAGAGTGCGCAACAGTTATAAAATCAATGTATTCATCATGTGTTTATTAATGTTGAATTAATCTCACTTTTCTAAAGTAACTCTTGAATTTTGGATTACTTTATGTGTTTGGACAGCGTTTATATTTAATAAGGGATTTTAAAAATGGTCTAAAAATGGATTTAAATTGGCAAATAAGTAGATAAAACTATTTTAAAAATGGCTTTAAAACTGTCAAAATTCAACTAAAAACCTATAAATGGAAAAATACGCTTATAATAATCAAAAATGGCTTTATAATAAAAATTACATTGTTTACACAATACAGTAATATATTTGCGTCTTTGAGTGTCAGCTTAACAACAATTTGTGTGACACTCAGTCTTTGTAATAATAAGGTATTTGATATTTCCATCAAAAATGTTCGAAAACTCTAATGCAGAGTTACTTATGTAAACGTCACGCAAAATGTTTATTATTCAAACTTACAATTTAAATAGGAATCAAAATTATTTGATAATTAGTCTAAAATAAAAACCCATACATAAAAGTTAGCTGTGGTTCGTTTTATTTTGGTGAAAATTAATTTAAAATTGCTAACTATAATAAAGTAATGAACAATAAATTTTTAACCGTAAAATTCTTTGATAAAATTTTCAAAATTAGTCATTGAAAGTTCTTTGAGTATGAATTTATTTCATCGCTTTGGTAATTACGGTATAAATAATTCTCTTCATAAATCATTTAACCTTATAATTGAGTTATGCCTTATTCTGATCGCATTCAATCGAATATGATATAAATGCACATAAAATAATAACCATTTATGGCAAATATTGATCAAAGTTAAAAATATAAAGAAAACATTTTCATTAACAATAACTTGTTTTACCAAAAATTGCTATCGTGTTTGGCAACACTCGACTTATTATTTCAGTGTTCATATTCTGTTTGTTCGAGTCTTGTATCGGCTGATATAAAAATTGACTTAATGGACATAAAAGAAAAGGAAAGGCTTGTACTTTACTATATCATGAGTATTGTTGTAAAAAACTTATTTAATAAAACTTTCAACAATAGAAATGCACTCTAATACCGTTATAGTATTTCAACTAACAGTAAAAATTCGTTTAACACTAAATAGTAAATTCATAACCTATTAAACCTAAAGAACCAAACCGAACCTAAAAAACAAAACCAAACCAAACCTAACCGAAACTAAACTAACAATTCGAATAGAACCAATCAAAACTTTCCAAACTAACCTAACAAACCTAATCGACCAAACCATACATAACCGAAACTAACACAACTTAATCGGTCGTCAAGTTAAATCGAGTTCAATTTAAATACTTGTTAAAAATTTACTTTAGACAATTTTAGATATTAAGAGTTACAGGTATTTGTTAAATAGAGTTTAGATTAGAGTTATTATTGGAAGCAATGCTAATCGTTTTTATCAATTTAGTATTTAAATTTTCACTGTGTATTACTAAGTCGGTTTATTTTTTTTTTGTATTTTACAGAATGTTATCACTACCTATATAAAATTAAGTTAAATTTATTTTAAGAATTTATTGTCAAAAAAACGTAAATTGATTAATTTTAATTTATTATTTTTGTTTTTCCTTACTTTATTTCCTTATATCCAGTTATTTGAAATGTTTTCGTTAGAAAATTTTATTCACTTCAATAACATTTTTCTTACAACTTATAATTAATTTCGTTTCAATTATGCTTAACATAGTAAATAGTGGACACGCTCTTTCAACATATGGAACCATTGCATTACGAACTTCATTTGGTTTTAACAGAATGTTTTCAATATCTTCTAAAGTTTGGGTTAACATGACAAGAATGGACAAAAAACAAGTTGAATTAATGAAAGAGATGTGTATTTGTGTGGATCAAAATGATAAAGTAATAGAAGGAAGATCTAAGCTTGACTGCCATTTAATGGATAATAACAATAATGGTGTTCTTCACAGAGCTTTTAGTGTTCTTTTATTCAATTCTAATGGCGAATTTCTGTTGACACAGCGGTCACGCATGAAAATCACTTTTCCTGGTTATTATACAAATACATGTTGCAGTCATCCACTCTATAACAAACAAGAATTGGATGAAAGTAACGCTATTGGAGTGAAATTAGCTGCTCTGAGAAGACTTAAATCGGAATTAGGTGTGGATCCGTCACTTATTAAGCTCGAAAATATCAATTACATGACAAGACTAATATATAAAGCAGATTATGATGGTATTTGGGGTGAAAATGAACTGTTTTACGCACTTATTATTCAAAAGGATGTGAATCTCAATCCCGATCCAAATGAAGTTGAAAATTATAAATACGTTCAAAGAGATAGTTTATTATCATTTCTAAGTTAGTAATAGTTTAGAATATTATCATTGTTTAATCAATATTATAGAAGAATTATTAATTAATTACTATTTTAAAATAATTATTTTAGAAGAAGAAGAATTGAAAGGTAACCCAACTTCTCCGTGGTTTAAATTCATGGTCGATTCGTTTTTGTTTGAATGGTGGGATAATTTGCATTGTTTGCATAAATACTTTGACCACAAAACTATTCATCGTTTAAACTAATTATTGAATTTCTAAATATATGAAAGTAAAAATGGTTTTTATACTATTTTTATTATTAGTTTTAATGCTTATTTTATTCAATTTTTATTCAAAAAAATACTAATTGTTAATTTTAAATATAATAATAAAATCTAAAATAAAAAATAAATGTTTATAATGCAAGTAATTAAAACAAAATGTTAAAATAAAAATATAATACTGCTTACAACAATAAGAAATATTATATTTCTATGTAAAAAATATAAAAAATATAAAAATGAAAATTCACTATTTTGTCACACAAATTTTTGTTAAGCATACACTCAAAAACGCAAATATATCATACAATACTGTATAGTGTAAACTAGACTAGTAAACGGGCCCCCGATTTGTCGGTCCCCCGCGGGCCCCCGACAGTTGTCCTCGGGCCAAGCAGGGTTCGGGCCTGATAATAAAAAATTCGGGCCGGGCCGGGCTTTGAAGTTTCTCCAATTTCTATGGAATATTCTCTTTTTATATATTTTAGAAATCGAAAAAAATTTAAAATATAGCGTTTTCGTTTAATAATTGTTAAATTAATATAATAAGTTGACTAAAACTCAAGCAAAACCTGTTTAAGTGGATAAACAGTCGTTTTAAGGTCATATTTCGAAGATTTTTAAATAAAACAATTTTGATCGTAATTAATTGAATCGGGCCTGATCGGGCCGGGCTTTTTACTTTAAGAAATAATCGGGCTCGGGCCGGGCCCAACTTTAAACTATCGGGCTTATGTCGGGCTCGGGCCTAAAAATTTTAACGATTTACTACTCTAGTACACACATTTAAAACATTACATGTTACGGCATTAGCCATCGCACACATAACGCAAAAATCTACGGCAAAGTAATTATGTTTAGGCATCCTTTGTTTTTTATGATCATTATTATATTTGATTTCATGCTGTGTGCAAATTTTTTTAAACGCTGAGGTTTTTTGTCTCTAGTTTTGCCATATTGTTGTAAGTTATTATTAATCAACGAGAGAATAGGTATAAGAAATAATAGCGCATTGGCAGCCACTATACAATAATAATGGTGAGAGAGTAGAGCAAGAGAAACAGTGAAATAAGTCTATAATTTGGTGGAAGAGAAGCGTATGACGATATAAAGACAGTCTACCACTGACTGCATTACATCTTTATTGAGCAATATTTTCGCTGCATTTTATAACTACAGGTAATTGTACTGTACATTAGTTTTTTTCTTCCTTTTTCACTTTATTATTATCTCAATCTCTCCGTATGCTTGAATTATCATTTAATTAGTCATTCAATTATATGTGAATTACTTTTTATGTGTGTTCATAATAAGTAATGTCATTATGTAAATGTGATTTATATATATGGTATGTGTGTATGTGTGTGTGAAAAACATTTTCACGAGTATTTTATCCTCATTTGTGACGCAACAACGGAATACCGTGACTGTTATGATAGCATTCGTGGCAACAGCCGAACGTCACTAATCCGGTGGCAGTTGGGAACTCGCGACCACATCGTTGACACTTCTCGCTCTGCGGTTCCTCGTGAGTCTTCAGGTGTGCCCTGAGATTGCACGCCAGCGCAAACCTTTTTTGACATACTTCACACTCGTGTGGACGGTCTCCTATTTTAGATGAGCGTGTGATTCTTTTTTGTTAAACATCATTATTAAGAACATTAAGAGATAGACGAAGTGCTAAAGCGTACAGTAATATAGTTATAGTTTTGTTAAAGTTTTCCGATGCACTATAAATCCCAAAACAGCCATATTTACACATAATGAGATCGAGTTAGTGTGGGCGAAGAATTTTAATAGGATAAGCAACACATATGTATTTTTTGCTCAAGTAATAAGTTATCAAGTAATTTGTTAGTTAGCGTTGTTAGTGTTTACGTATGCATGTGTTATGTATGTTATGTGTGCGAGAAATAGTTAGCAGTAAGTTCTTTGATGTTATTAGTATGCTTAGCAGGTATAAGTGTTAACTTGAAAAATTAGCTGAAGATATTAGTCTTTTAGCATAAGCAGATGATGGCATGTGTGCATAAATTTTTTTGCTTTATTATTATGATTATTATAATTTTTTGAAAAGCGCTTTATTTTATTATTTTTTGGTTAATATTATTTATACGGCGATACTGTTAATAACACATCGACAGAGAATTTGTTTAGTAGCAGTAGTAGAGGTAGTGGTAGTGGTAGTACAGTATAGCGATGATCGTTTATCATTAAATATTTCAATAGTAATACTATGAATGAATAGATACTGACCAGAATGCAGGTACATCTGAAACGAGACAAAAAAAGAAACGGAATTCGCAAAATAAATTTAATTGCCGAAAATAAAATTATGTCTTATTTATGCGATTATAAATAAGGTATTAAAAGGTATTTTGATTTTTTCGGGCGATAAATAAAATTTTAACTCTTTTCAGAGGGTTTTATATATATATATTTGGTTTTATTAAAGCGAAGCGATAAAAGTAAAATAAAAATGTTAATTAAAAATAAATAATAATCCCTTACATGATTTCTTAAGTTTGTCTGTTTGCTGAATCCTCGATTACAGATCTGGCATTTGAAAGGCCACGAACCGTTATGAACGTACCTGATTATGCAAAGAAGGCAACAAATTATTAGATATGGTAATGTAGAGACAGCGCATTGCACAGCAAAAACAAATTATTAATGCTAATTATGATCTTTGCATAATTCACTTTGATTAGCAATGATTATGATTATTATTAAAGCTATTTTTAGTGTTTTTGTTTTCTGTGCGCAGTTTCTTTGTGATACTTACATATGGCTCTTCAAATCTCCCGGAGTTGGAACTACCAGAGCGTAAAGATATGTGCGTTGAGGTGGAGTTTTACCAAGAAGTAGTTGGAAGAAGAAAAATGAAAAAGAAGGAGAAAAAACAAACGAAAATATGAATAATATATATATATTTGTGGCGCTGATAAAGAGTTTTCTAAAACTACTTCAGTAAATGCTAAGCAATATTATATATTAATATTATAATCAGTTTAATTTTTGTCTTTCTTTGGTGGAACGAAAAATAATAAAAATTTTTGAAGTAATACTTACAAGATTTAGAACACAGTTGACACGCATGTGGTTTTACCTGTGTGTTAGAGTACGAATAAATCAATATATATAATATGCAAAATAAATACGTAAAAATCTGAAGCGAGAAATCAAAAAATTTTTCTTTTCGCATTTAAAAAATAATATTATTACCAATTAATTAAAATAATTTGAACATTTGGCAAAATATATGGTAAAAAATCAACCGCTTTCGTCATATAAAGTACTTATGCGTTACGTTTCTATATGTTTATTCATTTATGCATATTTCTTTTTCAAACCAAAAAAATTTGGAATTTATTAATATTATAACAGTTAATGGCTATAACACAACTCCGCTGCTTAATAATCGATACAACTAATAGCAAAGCAGAACAGCACACAACTTTTCTTCTAGATTTTGATCGCAGCGAGCGATAAAGAATTAATTAGATCATATTTATAAATGATACAACAAACAACACAAACACAGTTTACGGCAGGCTTGGGTATACTACTGTATAAGAGAGTGTGGGAATTTCGTTCATATATATATATAAGTTATATATATATATGCTGGCAGTAAATAGCGATAATTACATTGGACTCTATATATCATCTAATGTAATAATTCCTCCCTGAATTTTTTATTCAACTACAGTAAATGACTATTACGCTTTAGCGTTGAAGAAGAACAGCGTACACACACACTAAAAATGGGTTTATTAATGTTTTAGATTTTTACATTATTATCCGGTAATAACATCGTACGTTTGGGGACGAGTGCATAGAGATTGAGTGCGATGCTTGTCATGTAAAACTTATATGCATCATAATAAGGGTATCACTTATGCCTTAAAGGGAACACTAGCCGTCCAATTATTGCTGCTGGCAAAGGTGAATACTCGCTACCGACTAGTAGTGGTTACTGCAGCAGTATTAGTGGATCTATCATAGTATGAGATGATGCTATGAGAAACTATCAAAAAAGCGAAATTGAACTTTATTGCGTTCATCACATACTCTGTTTAAAGTATGTTACTGTAGAAATGCTCGTCAATGTGTTCCAAAGCCTAAAATGTCCCCAAGCGCTACGAATTTGTGCATTTATGGTGTCTTCGTGCCAACGAAAACCAACTAAAATACTAGTTACGAATACAGTCATACGAATATACGAGAATATTGTCGTGATATTCTGAGTGATTATCTTTTCTCTCTTTCTCTATCTTTATGTCTCAAAACTATAACAGCACACAATAAAAATTCAAAAATGTATCGTAATCGCCGTCTTATTCATAGTGATTCTTTAAATTTGCTTAATCTATAATAACTCTAATGGTTCACAGAGCGATATAACTTTTTTTCTAGTTCTCTCATTAAGTTTTCTTAACTTTTCTTCCAGTAATAAGCTCTGGTGTTGGAAATTCGAGGGGAAAAGCACGAAAATTGGCCACATTGGTGCGCATTTACATGTTTGCGCTGAGCTTGAGTGCAACCTATTCATTTCAACCTTGCATTGCGTGATCAAACTGTCAAGTTAAGTATTGCGAACTTCAATTGACCTTCAATTCTTGGTTCCGAATCTTATTTTTTGTTCGGCTCCTGTATTACGAAACGCAGCCACCCCTTGCCTTAAGGGTATGATTGCCGTACAGAGTAGCGCACACCTACTAAAAGGGTGACCCTTTACTAAAATTGCCAGCAAATTGTCCGCTTATAATCGCTGCGATCATAACGCAAACTATGTTTTTTATATTAGGTTAGCAAAAATTAGTTATTATAGCTATAAGGAATTTTATAATAATAACGTAATCGTTTTTTCGCAGTATAGAAGTATTAAGCTATGCGTTTATGCTTGTTTTGAGGATTAATTTCTTCAATGCTATGGTGATTAGTGATTAAGGCTCTGTTTCTCACTCCTTATAGTTTTTGCTTTTCTAGTGGGAAAATATAACTTTTTTCTCTCCCAAAAAAAAGATAATAATATTTGTTGGCTGCTCTATCTTTTCGTGAGCATATGCCAGCGAAAAGCAGAAATCGATGTGATTTGCGATCACATAGCGATCACACCGCCAATTTGGGTGTGGATGTGTGGAAGTTTTGTGTGCATTTTTGATTAAAAAAACCGTAGGATGGCTTCAGCTTTACGCTAAATATTGCATGCGCTCAAACATGTCAAAATTGTAGAACTTATCAAACGCCAAAGAAATGGAAATAAAAACAACAGCACAGAGAGATTTGAAGCGAAATCGCAATGAGAGAGAAAGAAAAAGAGTTTCGTTGAATATGAGTGTGTACTCCGGGAGCGAGAATAGTGTACAGAACGCATGCATTAGTTAGTGATGTGTGTGAGTGAGTGTGTATTTAACAGTATATATGATACCGTATATGCCTAACTGTGGAATGTGTAGTGATTTGCCATTTAATATATTTCCTTGTTTGGGAACACATCAATATCGCATTAAGCGAATAAAAAACATTGATGGTCACATTGATGCCATAATTAATGCTCAATGTTAAGCTAAATCGTGATTGAGATACTGTACATTTTTGTTTCTCTATATACAGCCAAAACGGTTGTTGCGCGCAGATCCTAACATCACATCCTATTTTAATTGCATTGCGCTGCAGAGCAGCAACAAAATAAAGTTGTGTGTATTCATTAAAAAAAATTTTGATTTTATTTATATTTTCTTGAAAACAGTCGTTATCTAATTTTTTCTTCTACTTTATAGTAACCAAACCCAATGGTTGTCAGCTTTTCTCTAATGTGACATATCATATACTACTCTCTTCCTAACGTTTTTTCTCCTGATTCATAGGGGGATAGCAAGAAATAATGCCATTCTACATGTCAAAAACTGGTAACTGCTGATTATTTAGAGCAAAATATAATATTTATCTTTAAGGTGATTAAAAAAACAGTGCACACATGAAATTACTATTCACATGTTCCACATTTTTTTCTATCTCTGTCTTCTCTTATCTCCCTCTCCCTTCCTCTCCCTCTCTCGTCCACAAAAGCTAAGACAAAAAAAATCTTTTCCTATTTATAAAAGTGTAGCAGAAAAAATATAGTCAAAACAGACACCGGAGCTTTTAAGTGACTTATCCTAAAAACGAAATAAGTAACATAACAGGCTGTGGGCTTTATTTTTTGGTTTGGGAGCAGCACTCAAGAACAATATTCTCTGATGTGTTTTTTTCCAGCAAATGTGTGTCTGGACTGTATTTACTATATTTTATAATACACAGGCACACACACACACATTAATACTGCACAGTACAGTGCAGAGCAACAAAAAACAGTATTGGTCCTAAAACTGTAGTGGAATGTCTGCACGCAAGTTGCGATCATCTCTTAGAAGAAACACTTTGAACGCAAATAATAGTGTGCGTCTATGGCTCATGTTATTTTGGCAGTTGCCTTAAAATAATGCCTACTTTTGAAGAAACGATCTTCAGAAACGGGCCACAGAGGAAAAAGTTAATGAAAGATTGCAGAGCAGAGATATACTAAAGAAATAGCGCAGACCTCCTTTAAGCATTGCAATCATCAAGTTTTTTTTTCTCTCTCTTTCTCTCTCAGTCATCTCCACCTTAGAAGCCATAGTGCACGTAAAGAATTGTTTATTATCGACTCACGCCCTATTCAGTAGTGCCAAACCCTGATTCCCGGTACGCTCTTTTGGTTAAAGAATAAAAACTAAAAGTGAAAAATAAAAATATTTTTTTTGCGCCAAATGAAAATTGGTTATCTCTGATCAAAAGAGTTCCGCGGCAGCGAGAAAGAGCACACATAGCACACAGTATGTGGCAATTGAATCAAAATCGCTGTCATAAACACTCTCTATATTGCAGTTTCTTTTTATAATCGGCTTTGAAACGTAAACGTGTTAATTTTACCGTACAATAAGTAGCTTCATCGCTAAACATTGACACTTCTCTTTACAAACGTTTACATTTAATTTCAGAGTAAACTTTGAAACAAAAAAAAACTAGAAAGTCTGCGGCAAATACAGAATATATAAAGTTTTTGTGTTCTCTATTGAAAGATTATCCCAGACTTAATGACTGCCGATTTTATAGTTTCTAATTTCATACTGACTCCAGTTTATGCTAATATCGCCGCATACACACAGCAACATCGTATATGTACTTTATTTAATAGTGGAGCACAAAAATGATGCCACATTTTATGGGATGTAAGAATAGCGATGGGTCGATGGGTGTGATATAATACTTGGCAGCGTGTACTGCGTACGTACGACTGCACCTTCAGCCGCATCCTAACACTGCTAACTATAACGACCGCTCCTTGTTTTAGTTCAAACGATTTTTTTTGTCAAAAGGAGTTTTACCATAAATAAGATCAATTACTTTTTGGTACATTATGGCTATACTATGGCTTATAGTGGAGAGGATTGGCTTCGCTCGCGTCGATTCGCTTCTTTTATCTTTTGTATTAGCGATGGCACACACAAAAAAAACACACAGCGCTCTTAAGTATCCCTTAAGACTATAAACTTTGAAAAAAGGAACGCGTCTGCGAGTAAACGAATATTAAAGTTAACCAAACATATACTCTAGTGTTTTACTTTACGAAAACCTTATTATCAATGAAAAAGAAGGCCTAAAAATAACGCACACACATATACACGCACATTAGAGTCTCGCACACACATATACAGTATGCACACACAACGCACACCACACCCAAAGTTCATAAAAGTTACGAGAATAGGGTCTCCAGTCTCCACACCAAATAGTTTACTCTCCAAACAACTATTTGCTTTACTTTAATTTTTTGTTTCGGTATACGCATAGAAAAAGAATTTCAGACTCAATTCCAAGAATTATCACCATAGATGAAGACCACCGTATTATCATTATTATTATTATTATTTAAGCTCAGCATTATTCATATAAGCAATTGGTCTCTCATACGTAACCGAAAAAAAAAGTTTAATACAATAGAGTACTGCGTGTTGCGAGCGTTCAGCCATGAATATAACAATATTATTACTGGCATCGATTCACAGTTAATAATTAACGTTTTAGTCATCGACACAATCTATTGCACGCTCACTTAAGCATCGCTCACCGCAATAATAGCAATAATAGCGTTCGGCTAAACAACATTTTTAACTTATTCGCAAATCATTTACCTTATTATGTGTCATTCTATGATAATAGAGATTTGAGCTCGCAGTGAATCGTTTACCACAAACGGGACCTTTAAAAAAAACAATTAACTTCGTTTTAAATGTATTCAATAGCCTTATTATAATACAGGAATAATGCCGAAAATATATACAGGATATAACTATTTAAAACAAGTATTTTCTTTATTTATGTAAATACGATTTCAAAAGTAATTCTCTAAATGCTCATTGAGAATGAAAAAGAAGTGTAACAAAACAAAACAAACAAATAAATAAAAAACTACGACTAAAAAAGGTTTTCGGAAATATAAGTGTAATTTTTAATTATAGCTACAGCTAAAAAAGAGCTAAAAAGAGTTAAGAAAAACTTTTTTACATATGGAAAAAAAGTTTAAAAAGATTTAAAAGTTACTCGTATTGCTTACATTGATGCGGTTTCTCTCCGCTATGGATGCGTCGATGAGTGTTTAATGAGCTGGAAGTGCTAAACCCTTTACCGCAAACATCGCAAACGTGAGGCTAATAGTAACAGAAATTAATGCAAAAAATGAAAATAAAGCAATTAATGTATGTTTTGCTGGAAGCGATAATCGCTAATTAATATTGTGGAATGCGTTACGCAAGAATGCTATAATCGCGCAGATATACAGTATATATATATATATTGGTTTTAGTTGATTACTTTTTCTCCGGTGTGCGTTCTAAGGTGTCTGCGTAACAGCGATGGCCGATCGAACGCTTTGCCGCAGTACTCGCATGGAAGCATAGTACGCTCACGGGGCTTCTTCACAATCACTGGTGTCACCGATGATTTACTCACAGGCGAAGGTGAGCCATCGCTGCTATAATTCATTGGCACCGAATCGTGATTCCCATTACTAGCAGTGACAGCAACCAATTTTGATTTAATACTATTTATAGTGTTATTTAAGATTGAGTTCGCAATCGGTGGCGATAGTGATGCCAAACACATCGATGACTTAGATAGTGATAAATCTAGTGATAATGGCAACGACACCATCGAAGAAGGCTTATGGTTCTCGTTGTTCTGTATGGATGATGACGACGACGATGATAGTGATGACGATGAACCAGATGATGGTGACGCTACCAATGACATTGAGAGGTCGAGCGGACTATCTGTTAGATACATGTGTGATAATGCGTGATAAGGCATCAGAAACAAATATTACACAATTAAAATGGATTTTTTTCTTCTTCATTAAGAGTTATTTCTTTGGGTTATGTTAGTGTATGCATGTGTGTGTGTGTGTTGTCATAATTAATGATATTTTTTCATGATTATAGCTACTGGTGTCAAAGCCAAAGAGGATTAATCAGTTGTAATCTTATTTAGGGGATAACTGAACGATATTCAGTACACCGATTCACGATATGCAGTAATAAGTAGAAATCTATTTTTAATGTAAAAATCTGACATTACGGGCCACAACATTATTAACACCGCAACTCTCGCACTAATTAACTGGAAAAAAATGAAATATTACCCTGAAGTGTCTGCCGGCAAATAAACGTGTGATGGTGTGATCGCATTAATGGCGTGGATGCTAGTAATGAAGGATACAGTGTCGGACATGAATCGTTTAGCTTTTTCACGTCATAATAGACAATCATTTCGCTGTTGGGCGCGACGTTCTGTATTGTCTCATAGATCACTTCGCCGCGGATTATTCTGCCAATCAGATTCACTTTGTCCGTTAGTGCGCTCACATGACTAATAAATCGAATCCAATTGCAGTGTCGAACCCGTTGATTGTCTACTTCCTGTATTTCGTCAAAACATCCGAAACGATTCCGAGTCTGATATTATGTTTTTATTATATCAGCCGAACCAACAAAAAAATAGATATTGAAAGAGAAAAAATACAATTTTATTAATAATGAATACTTCGCATATCACTGAAGAATCTAAAGAAAAATACATCATATTTTTTTGCTTCGCAAAGCGCAACGCATTAGTGTGCGAGAGAGAGAGAGAGAGAGAGAGAGAGAGAGAGAGAGAGAGAGATTTTGTTTTTATTTAAGGCATTTAAAGGTAATATCTGTTTCTGTTGATACCTTATGGGTTAAGGTTACTCGTTAGTGACTTAAATATTAAGTAAGCTATGCATTAAATTTTATCAGCAATTAAACTTTTAATCAGAAAAGTTTATTTTTGTTTCGCGTCGTTAGAGATCAACTGCGTTATCAAATTAGTAAGAAATGCGTTGATGACGATGACTGTACTGTACGGTACTGTACATCAGTGCCAGTATTCGCTGGCAAATCTCAGTTTGATCGCAATGAAACTTAAAACTTGACTAAAAAAACTTGAATATGCCTTTAAATATATCCTCATTCAGTAGAGATATGATACGACGCGTTCTCAAGAATAAAAACTTGGATCGCAAAAAAAACGATAAGTTACCTTATGTTACCTTACGGGGGAATTATAAAACAGTAATGCGCCCCAACTATGTGTAGATCTGTCCCATAGATAGTGGGTAAAAGTTTGTTTGCGATCAAAAAACTTATATACTGTACACACCGGTGAAAAATATTTGTGCACTTTTCAGTGGAGATAAGGCGCAAAACTAAGTAAAGTAACGCCATTACATAAGTTACCACAAATGAGTAGGTGTTTTTTCTATGTACACCACCAGCCACTATCTCTACGCTACACAGCGTTTGGTACAGTATCGCTAAATTAGAGGAAAAGTTTATAATTTATATGCTTAGCGGAGTGTGAGAGACTCTTTTGACTGATCAGTCAATAAAAATAAATTCTCCGGTATTATTGTTGGTTCGCACTCGCACTCTCCTCTCACTCTCAATCAGTTGCCATATCTTAATTATAAAACAGTTTTATTATTATTTTATGATTCCCTGTGTGTACAATTTTAGATTAAGAATTTCTTAGCTGCGCTTCGAAGGTAAAGGAAACATTCACGACGACCGATACCGATCTAATTAAAATAATTTTTACTACCGTTGATATGTTTACCAATGACTGTCATGTGTGTCTGATTTTGTTATCGGGTTTATATGTGTAGCACCGAAGAAGCACTAAATCTCATTTTGGTGTGTGCTTTAAAATTTAAAATGAAAAGCAGTAAAAATCGTAAACGGGAATACCTTTTTTTTATATATTTAAATAATAATTATAATGAGTACGCTTTTAATACTGAGCTGAATGGCATTTATATTCAAAACGCGATTATTTCCAAGTAAAATATTTTTCTTTCTGTTTTTCTTCGTTTAACGCACAGTAGCTGATACCGTAATTAGCAATTTTTAATTTGCATATTGGATGAGAGAAATATTTCTTATTTTCTTTATTTTTACTGTTAAAGTGTTCCCGTTTTTTTTAAAGAAATTTGTATCCGAAAGGGCCAAACACGGCACAAATTGAGTCTTAATCAATACATTATGTAACAAATGGCCACTTCATAAATAAGAATATAAAATATATAATCTTTACGGCAGCGGAGGCTTAAGTTATTTATTAATTTATTTACGAGGTTATTAAACACTGTCTTGTCTGCCAGAAGGGGTGCAATAATATCAATCGCTTGTGTGTATGTTTGGCAAAAAATGAGTTCATAAGGGATTATGTTCTCAATTTTTTTGTTTCATACTATGGTATGCATGTATTTGCGAGATTTTTACGCACACAAAACTTTATTACATTTGATTAGTTTTGATACATATTCGCTGTTTGAAGCTGTGCTCGCTATATATCGCCGCGTTTTTCCCTTGTGATGCACTATTTTCTCTTTAAACAGTCAATAATTTATGGCATACAGCACTTATCTCTCAATGAAGTAATTAACTTACTGTTTTCTGAGCCATTAAAATCATTTTTCTACACACAGAGGATTATGTCTTAGAGAAAACAAGAAAAACGTCTATATTATCAATGCGGTTACTCTTAAATTATTGCAATCATTACAATAGGCTTCAGATCGTGAGCTCAAAATATTTTTTTCCGCTTTTTTTTGCTATAAATTCATAATTAATCATTTTCTCTTTTGACTTTTTTGTTACGCACACACAAAAAAATACGGTATAGAAAACTCATGATTGCATGATCCCAGTGACACTGCGATCGGCTAATTATTAGGATAATTTTCTTTTCTAACTCAAGAGTGAGTTATAAAAACTACAGGGGTATACAGGAATCACAACTGATAGACAGGGAAAGAGTAGGAAAAAAATTGGTTGCGATCGTTGAGCCCAAACTGACAGCTGAAACATAAAAGAATGTTTTCTCTTTCTTTTTACCTTTGATTTTATTGTATCTTTACTGACGTTTTTACTGTCTCACAATATCAATAGCAGCTCTGATTTTTTTCGGTAAAAAAATCGCCTCTCTTTCTCTCTCCCTCTCGAAAACTGTTCATTGTTCCACTAACTATATAAACAATGATGCTATTGATCACAGATAGTCCATAGTATGTACAATATATCAAAAGCGTATTGATTCGTGTGAAAGAGTATATGATATCTCAAGGAAATATGCATAAAGAGATATATTAACATGTAATACAGTATAGCAGACATCTCGCATCTCTCGTATCCATTATACCCCAGACTATCAGACTATTTTATTAAAGAAAAGCTATTTTCCATAAAATAAAAATATATCGGACCAGTTTTTTCGTTTGTGCGCTCAGCAATTGGGGTTTTAATATAAAACTCTGGTATTAGCCGCGCCCATATCCCTTGAGCTGAGGTGATGTACGTTTGAGATTACCGTTTACATATTGTCGATACTATCTAATTATAGGCGTACTCTCTTTCATAACCCGTAGCGATGCCACCGGTTATACTGCCATCGAAATAGTGTACTTTTTTATACACACTTTATATAATATATGGCCAAATAAATGTATGGTGTGTTTCTTTTCTTAGTTTTTTTTGTCTTCTCTGCTTCTTCTTTCTTCTGCTTCTCCTCTTCTTCTTGTTTCGGCTGTTCTGCGTTATTCGCATAGTCAGCGCTGATAAATTAGTAGCGAGTCGTGCAGTCCTCAAAACTAACTAAAGATTAACTCCACCTGACTTTCTGTGGGCAATATTATATTCGAATGGATGAGAACCACTATTCCCAGAAACCTCGACAAACGACACTAATGTTTGATGAGATTTCACACGCAAACAACAAACAAAATAAAAAGAGAGCTGACGAGCATAATCTTTGAGTGAGAGAGAGAGAGAGAGAGAGAGAGAGAACGCTAAACTGCACAAACAAAACTATTCCATTCAGTTTAATGTCATTAAAACGCGTTTACAAATAAAAACGGTTTTAACCCTTAAAAATATTTGTTTCCTTCTTTTTTCTCCGTTTTTGATTCAAATATAATTTGTTTGTTTCTTGAAATGCTCTTAAAACGCAAACATTGATAAAACACATGCACACACAAAGAGAATAAATGTATATAATTGGAAGAATAATTTTCCGTTTATTCAAAGTCAATATGTTTTTGTTTGCGAATGTTTATGTAAAGCAGATCTCTTTTATTTTTAAAAAACCCATAGATTGGCAAATGTCTCCCGAAAATGCCTTTTGGCTGTATTTTTCCTTCTCGTAAAACCAAACGAATGCGCTATAAATGTGACAAAATTTTGACCACACAATCGTGTTTATTGTTAAAAAAGCTTTTCATTGACAAAATATATATACGTTTTTTTTGCGATTAAACCGATTAGTGAATTATGTTGTTTTGTATTTTGGTGTGTTTTTTGTGCGTATTCTTTATATCATCCTTCCTATACAAACACTCCTTTGGAAACAGAAAATTGTATCACATTTTCTAAAGTTATTTATTTGTTTTGGGAATAGCAAAGCAAAAAAACGTTTTTATGGCCGCTTTTTACCAATAAATTATGAATTTTGTTTGTTTCTCACATTAGATATAATATATGTGTTCATTCATGCAAATGCAATAATAGTCAATTTAAAATGCAATAAAATTTTCGGATTTTTTCTTGTTTCGCATTCGGAAAAAACAGCTCTTATTTTATTATTATGAATACCTTTTAAATATAATTTACAGCCGAAATTAGCGAGAATTTTATTTAATATTTGTATTTAGTTAATAAGTCATTAGAAATATCAAGAGAGAGAGAGAGAGAGAGAGAGAGAGAGAGAGAGAAAAGAGAATAAAAAACTTTATTTTTCTCTTTCTTTTCCACTCATTTATAGACAAGATTTATAACGAAGTAAATGGTCATTTGTTTATTAATGAAAAAGAAAGAAACGAGAGTGTAATGTATTTTAATAACGCTATAATACAACATAAGCCGATGCCGTATTTCGCTCCTTCTTTTCTCCCAAACACTATCTTATTAATAATAATGATTATTAAAACGAATGTAATGTCAGAGTAAAAATGATTAATCGCCCAAAATATGTTATGAATTCCTGATCCTATAATGTGATATATGACATGACATAATATATGCGATGACATTGAATATTATACGCACACTTATATTACTTGTATTATACTTCCAATTGTTACTTATATTCAATATTATGCATGACTTGTAAGGCCTTGCACTTAAAGCAAAAAAAGAGAAAAGAGAAGGAGAGAGAGAATGCAAGAGCGAAAAATAATAATGCCTTTTAAAAAGTTGTTTCACTGTTTTGCTTGTGGTTTGACATTCATACTAATTCTGCACAGTATCCCGAGTGCGTGGAGTGAAAAAAAAGTAAAAAATTGTTGTTATTTTACAATTAATGAAGTGATAGTGTCTCCCATTTTCAGATCATTTTTTATGCGAGCGGGAGGTGTTGGAAATGACTGCGAGAGATACAACTGACTTGTCTGTGAAATCAGGTGTGGGTCTGATTCTGTTTCCCAGAAAATAATTTGAATTTGTTTCTCTCCCTCACTCACTCACTCACTCCTCGCTATCTCTGTTTCACTGATACATCAGTGGCGAGTTGTGTGCTCATAGAGCTAGTGATCTCTGGCTCTCTCGCCCGTATCTATCAGTATATAACCAAAAAATTTCGTTACGTGATGCGAATTAACTGCCAGTTTAGTATAACTTATTTGAGTGGGCAGTGAGCATCAGAGCAGACTTTAACATTTAACATTTAACAAGAAGGTTTAGCGGCGCACTGGTATTTATGTAAGCGTATGTACATTTGCGCTTCACTACTGTACCATTGAGCACAGCTCAGCACAAGTCATTTTTTTAAATTAAAAGTGGATGGGAAACAAGTAGTAAAAAGTTTTGTTGGGCATAGGCTATGGTAACTATGCGTTTGTACAGTAGTAGGCAACGTAATAATCCTACATATATTATATTCTTGTAATTAATCATGGACTTCATGTGAGATCACGACTTCTTGAGCGCAAATGCTTAGCCAATTCTCCATATGATAGTGAACACCGATCGAGAGAACCTGTTCTATTACTTTTTCCCCTAATTTTTTATTTCGTTAGAAATTCACTGGTAGTTTTCATATATAGATAAAGCGCTTCTGTTTATTTATTGTTCTAATTGTCACGTAGCGATAAACGGTTCAATACCCAAATGGGGATTTATTAGATATGAAAAATCAGTACAAATACTCCGCAGCATATTTTCACGATCGGCGCACACACTCTCCATCTCACACACATCGATACAAAAAAGTCGTGACATACACCTTGTCAGACGGCGAAAATATATTATAATGTTATTGTATTATATTAGCAGCTTTGCAGGTTCACTATTGTAAATGGAATGGGAAAATACAGAAACTCACTTAACTATATGCTCTATGCTTCTAATGCTGCTCCAGTACTACTGGATATTTACTATTTAATATTTTAGCTCAACGCTATCATTCTCTCTCGCATTCTCTCACACGGATTCTCATTAACTAAAGAGAAAATACAGTAATATAATGGGCATGTATGCCACAGGTTGCTGTTGCTGTTGTATATAAATTCTTTTAGTCGTTCACAGATTGTAATTTGACTTCTACTACAGTACAACCACAGCTAATACTACTTAGTTTTTTCTTATGTTTTTGCTACTGAACCAAGAAAAGATCAATCAAGTTTTTATTATTTTTGTTACTGCAAACCTAATTTTAATTTTGAAAAAAAATCAGTTTTGCAAACTAACTAATTATCGAAATGCGCGCATTCGGTTAAACACTGCAAATATACGTTAATTAAAAAATATGTTTTCCCACAACGTTTGATCAATTACAGTTAATATATGGTAAATTAGTCTATACTGGGATATAATCATTAGCGTATATATAACTTCCCATATCTCTGCTATAGAGACACTAAAAACTAATACTTTAAATGCCAGAAGCGTTTAAATGAGGTATTTTCGGTTTTCGGTGGCAAAAAAAGAAGAAAAAATTGTAATAATAATAATAATAGTATGCAACAATCAGATATGTAGCAACCTTTGATTACAGGCAACTTTTTGAAGTTTTTTATTCAATTAATTTTCATACGGTATGTGTGGAAAAAATGATATAAACTTCAAAAAATATTTAGATTTATGAAAAGCTTGAAAATTCATTTTACATGATTTTCAAATAAATTTATTATTGATAGTCATATTTATGCGTTTTATGCCGCGTTTGCTGCTAACAAAAAATTTTTCTATCAACTAATAATATCAGGGAGTAGTAGTAGCGAGCAATCTCTCAAAACAACTATTTTTTTCTTTTGGTTATTTATTTATTTATTGCAATATGTTTTAAGAGAAAAATCATTTTTATCAATAAATGCTATCGCGAGTGTGTGTGTGCGCTAAAGTAGAAGAAAAATATTTTGAGCAAATTTTCTACAGTTAATGGTAAACGCAATTTAAAAGTAATGAATCTTATAAATTTTAAAGGAAATGATAAAATAAAGTTTGTTTTAATATCCAATACACAGACGCATACACACAACACACAGACACACCACATATATAAACGTTTGTCAGTGTAAAAACGTTGTAAAATTAAAATCACATCAAGTTATCGATTTTCGACCGTAATTAGAACTTAATTAGCGTTTAGCGATAATGGTATCGATATTATTGGTAGATATTAATACTTTCTGAAACCCCAGAAAAAAACCAGAATAGTCTGAAAATTTTTCACATACGCTCTCAAAAACTATAATTTTTTTCTTTTACTTCTCTGTGCTAACACTTTGATTATAAATGAATGAATTATACGATATATATATATATTGAAGAGAGAAAAAAAACGCTTATTCACTACTTTTTATGATCAAGTAATTAACAGTTAACTTTTGTATGGTGTGCTGCGGTAGTGTTGTAGGTATCATTAATTTAAATGTTAAGATTATCGAAAAAAAATAATAACACATATATAATATAAACGAGTAGCTGTTATGTGTGTTTGAAAATTTCATGAATGGAAATGCGAAAAAAAACTAATTAATATTTAACAACATTTGTTTTAATTTATTTTGCTGGCAATAAAAATTATCGTTAATTTCGTATTTATTTAATTCAATATAATATAAAGGTGTTTCGAATAGAAATTTTCGTTTTATTTTGTTTAGTTTTGCGGAACATATTCCCAAACAAAATTTTTGGCTTTTAAAGCTTATTAAGGCTTTTCACTAAATATTAATCGTTTAATCTATTTTGTTGTAAATCGTTTCTTATTATTTTTTTGGTTGAATACTTAACAAACTTATTTTGCTCTCCATTCTGACGATAACTTCTCGTTTTCAAAACAAAAAATTATTATATACTTCTTGCACAATATGTTCCGAAAAAATGCGTCAACAAAATCGAAACGCAAACATATAAAGAATAAAAGAAATCGTTTGAAAAGGTATATCCGAAAAGAAAGAAAGAAAGAGAGAAAAGATAATAATCGAGAGTTAATTTGATTAATTCTGTTATGTGTTTAAAAAGGAAGTGCAAAAATAGCGTGCACTCAATTCGGAATTATTGAACGCTTATAAGTTTATCAAATCGTGTTATTCTTTCATTTTTTCGTCAATATCTTTTTAAAACCTATATCTATATATCTATAACTATTTTTTTATTAGTTTATTATGTTTTAATACACTGAATTTTGAATGGTGTATATAATGCATCGATAGATAGATAGAAAGAGAAACAACTCAGTCAATTGAATGCCATATCAATAAATAATAAGCAACAAAAAAAACTTAAAGTCCAATTATTAGATGCGGTTTTTTCGCTGAGCAAAATAAAAATGTTAACCGAAAACAAATAATTTTTAATAGCTTTATATATAACTATACACACGGTATCAGTTATAATCGCTTGTGTATCTGTGTGTTTAAATAACTTCTTGTTTTTTCTCTTTGCTTTATTATTAAGTATTTTCATACAGACATTATATGCTGCATTGAATTCAATGTACACTTTTTTTGATTCTTGATTGTGCCGTCGAATTCACGCAACGCTCTCTACTCTGGTATTGTTTGGGATAAATTCAAAATAATTAGTCTTATAAAGTGTAACCTCAAGTATTCGATTAATTTATTTTTGCTCGTTTCTCTTTTGTATAGTCGTTTTCCATTTTGCTATTATCCTTTGGTGTCACTTAAGCCTAATATGATGTATGAGTTTGAGTGCGAGTTCTGTGGTTAACGGCAGACAAAACGCGATTTGATTGAAAGCACGAAAATGCATGCTTTAGTTTTAGGGATAAGCGATTGCTATTAAATAAAAACAAAGATCATATCCTTATTTGCCGGTATTTCTTACATCCCATACACAAAGCGAGTGGCTTTTATTCTTTGTTTGATTTATTTGCAATTTATTTTTCTAAGAATATTTCTGGTGATACATATAAATAAATATTGGGCTAATTCTTCTCTCTCTCTCTCTCTCTCTCTCTCTCTCTCTCTCTCTCTCTCTCTCAAGACTTTTGAAATTAAAAAAGAGTTTTTAATAACTACAGAGCAGAACAAAGTATAAAACTAAATGTGAGGTTAACACACACACACACACACTCGCACACTACACTACATAAGCACAATAAGTTATATGGATTGTTCGAAATAATAAGTCGCAGCAAAAAATCATTACATGAACAGCATTACTGCGTTTTCAATCAAAACACGCTAAACCATAAAATAGTGGAGAGATTCGTGCCTTCATTTTGCACTCTCAATCACTTATTATTTTAGTTTTCTTTCAATCATAATATATTGCACACACAGACAGACACATCACACACACAAGTGTGGAATATCGGTAATGAAAAAGCGCAAGTCTCACATCAAGTCGCACATTATTGGCTTTCTATTCAATACAATAGAATGGCTGAAAGAAGTAGACGTTAAAGCGATGCTACCGTTCAATGAATAGAAAGTACTCTATGCCTTACATTTCAGCGTGACTTTTATTTTCACGGCATCGCATAAGAAAACAGAAAATAATAAAATACTGTATAATATAAGTTCGTTCAAAAGCAACAAGTAGTTACAGCAGCAGTAAAGCAACGAAAACGGTAGCGCATCGCCAACTCATTTTCAATTATTTTGATTACTGTTTTTGGTGTGCGTTTCTTAAAAAAATAGTTATTGATTGACTTACATCATTATCGTCCAGTAGACTGTAAACTTCGAGCCTGTCCAGTCTGATAGTGCCCTGAAATGGCAGAAAGCAACTGCCTTTGCGAATGTGCTGATTGCTCCAAACGCAAACTCCCATCTCATACATACGGTTCGCGAGTTTGTCATGCTTTGTCTTAGTCTTATAACCGTTGCATAACGAAGCGGTGATACTATTTTCACGCGGACGAAGAACTAAACTAAACTCGGGTGGTATTAACACACATGTTTCCATTATTTAGCGAATAATTGTATTTTCTTTTCACAGTTTAAAAAACTTTAAAAACAGGTACAAAAAAAACTTTTTTCGCGATACACAGCAAATAGCAAAACAATAACGAACATCAGCAGTAAAACCCAAACCAATAAACTAATGAATAGTTTCGTATTAGTGCTCCTCCGGTAAAAGAACTCATTGTAATGTGTCTCTCGTTAAAATTGATTGTTGCCAGTAATGGACACACAGTAATGCAGTAATGCGGCAGCAGAGCAAGTGTGCTGCATTGGAATGAGTAGATGATGGTGTGTGTGTGTGTGTGTGTGAGTGAGTGAGTGAGCGAGTGAGTGTGTGTGTGTGTGTGTATGTTTGTGAACCAATGTGAATTCATTGGCTGTGTTTACGAATACATACTAAGAGAGTGTGTGTGTGCACATCTTCGTGATAGCAGTAGCGAAAAGGCAGATCTGAGGAGAGCCCCGCCCGTACCTGCATTAATATTGATAGCACCTTACGGCTACATAAACCTTCGTATTATACACAATCATATTGAAGCGCAGGTGAATATTGTGATACTGCTGGAGCGGTAGCAGTAGTGATGCAGTGCCCTTCCAATCCAGTCAACTATAACTTATATGTACGAAAAATGTATAAAATATGATTGCGTGTTCCTTATATTAAAAAACAAAAAAACTAATGGTCCAAAATTGATTGCAGCATGTGATTGCAAAACTTTTACTAAGTATTATTATTTCTTAGTTTTTTTTAATAAAGTAGATCGACGTATGAAAAGTTTTTCTAACGATAATTACTGTTAGAGTGTTATTGATCAGTAGTTCAGTTATTGAATTGTAATTAATTCGCAAATCGAGCAGAATCTATAAGTAAAATTGTTATTTGGTTTTTTTTGCTTACGGATTAGTGATATTTAGTAATGGGTATACCCTTTTAGGCATATTAATCAAACAACATAATACTGAATATACGGCTAATCTATACTCTTATTCGAGTATTTTCCATATGATCAGCCTTGAGCTAAATATTTGGTGTCCTTTCAGTGCCAATGTCAGACATAAAAAAGCTAATTTTCGGTAATAGAGCACAATCACCAAACATAATAAAGGCATAATAAAGGATAGTTGCAAAAAATCCAAAAATTATAACTTAGGTTATCGTATTTAGAATAGAAATCTGCGCACATGTTTTAACTCATTCGCACTATAATTTCGTAAAATCCTTTGCATCGCACTAAAGCACACAAAAAAGTATCGAAATATATGTTATTAATAATATGCTTTAAACAGCGAAATAGCAATAATGAAAACTTTTTCCCGAAATAACAAACGACCTTTTGATATAATAAATATTGCTATTGAAGTACAACACCATTATACACAATTAACGTCTTCCTCATAACTCTCTCTCTCTCTCTCTCTCTCTCTCTCTCTCTCTCTCTCTCTCTCT
>JAQGAW010000615.1:0-26545 GCA_034698025.1 Phthiracarus crinitus
TTTCCAGTTGTTTCGCAGATATTTTTTGCCATTTTATGTAAGCTTCATATTGAATACGTAAACATTGTCGCTTAGCGGCTGCGGAGTGACAATTCATTCGATCCCATTCACTGCAACACAGTTTTTTACTCTTAAGTGCTTCGAAATTCCAATGATTTTTCGCTTTATTAACGCATTCAAGAAGCTTTAGATCAGCGGCTAAACGTACAGAACAGGCAACCGCTTCCATCTCATCGCCGCTTTGTAATGTTATGTTTGTTGAATAAACCCATTTCTGTGTCCAAAATATATTAAACACAATTATAATTGAATATATTTGAAACTTTTCCGCCATTTCTTTAAATAAATTAAGTTTTTAACTTTAAACAAATTTAATGATTTATTATTTGAAAACTCGAGAATATTATCGTTGCCTATATTCCTATATTTGAAATTTTGAATTGTATAACAGTAACCAATTTACAAATTGTATTTATAATATCTAACAATATAATTCTCTTACACGTGCTTATCTCAAACTTAATTAAAAACTAACCAATTATGAAAAAATCTTCACAATAGTGCCGATAATACCGAACACCAATTAAAACCATAACAGATTGAAAACCGTCTATCTTATCATTAACAACGCTTCCGAACCGTTAATTTTATTTGTTTGGTTCATTATTAAATATTATTGAATTACTGAATGACAATGTATGTGTAAAATAATCGTTATTTTGTTACGATTTATACTTTAATTTAGATAATATAACGTTTTACTTTAATACCGCACGATTTCTATTGTTTGTTAATAAAAGTATTCACACTTCAGTTTAAAAGTTTAAGTTTAAGAAATAAATGATTAATTAAATGTTAAAAATGGCTTATATTATTGCTATCATATTAAAAACAATTTCTATTGTGGTGTTAATGTGTTTAAAACAATCAAACGAAGAACAATTTTGTAGCAAAGATAAACGTGTTGTAATCAGTGGTGTATTCAATTGGAAAGATTTAATATTCATTACCAGAGATCAAAATATATGGCTGTTTAACATCAATAGGCAGAGAGTTATCGAACCGCCAGACAGTTTGGACGACAAATTTCCAGGACTTCATATGAAAAGTTTGAGAGCTGGTCTAACAGTGGATGCGATACCAAAATGCGATATAGAGAACAATGATAGCAAAGATATGTGCGTTTTCAACGATTACATGCTCGACAAGAGTTTCGTATTTTACACGAAACGCAACGGAAACGATCGGCAAATCTATTCAATGGTCAGTTACAACGAACAACTAAATCATTTCGTATTCGATTCCAATATCGGTGGTCTCGCATACAACCTTCGCGCCAATCGTTCATTTCTATATAGTTCATGGCCGGGCGCTAACAAATACTATCAAATACTGGAAAGAACAACCGCTTACACCGCAACCGCATTCAATTCAGTGGACAAACTAATGATTTTGGTTGGGAATCCAAGTGATGGCAACACAGTTATCTATTCTAAATCACTATTTAATGAATGGAACCAAATCAGTAATACTATTACGATTGGTTCACAAAACTCTTTCGGCGCATTCGTTATGGATAACAAAATCTATGCTGTGGTCGAAGTTCGAGACGAACAGTATGTCTACGAATATGTTACAAGTGATGGACAGTTTAAACCAACTGAGTTAACTGTCGCACAATTTTTTAAATGTGAAAACAATAATTAGTTATCGTAAAAATGTTTGTTAAGTGTGTTTAATACTAATCGATTTTAATTATTAATAAATTCAATCGTTTTTTGTGACATTTATGTGATTTTTACCAGTGCTTATCAAATTTAATATTTATTTGCAAGATTTAAATGGTGTTTGGAAGATATATGCGGGAAATGGTTTAATTATTTAAATTAGCAGTAAAATTAAGGAATATTCCAATCAAAGTATAATAGAAATTAATTCAAAGGTTTTGTTTATATATTGAACAAAATATCGATAATAATGTTAATGAGATAAGATTGTTATGAAAACAATTTTATATTGGGTTTAAGATATTTATTATATTTACATACTTAGTTAAGCAGATTACAAATTGTAAATTTATAAACGGGGTATTTGTCATCAGAAACAGGATTTTTGGTTAATTTGAAAATATGCCAAAATCACCAAATTTGACTAAAATTCACCAAAACCAATATAACTGTAGTTTTTAAAAAATTACGTTTACTTAACCAATTTATTCACACTTTTTGGGATTTTAGGAAACCGTTTTTATTAGTTTGGATAATTTTGATCAAAACATAAAACATATTTAATCAAATTTGACTAATATTCGATAAAATATATCAAATAGAAAACACCAAAAACTCGCTAACTTTTTATCAATTAATTCGTGAATAAAATCAATTGAATGTATAGCTAAGTGAACCGAAACTCATTCCAGTCTAAACAATATAAGTAATTTATTAGACGTTAAATGGAATCGTTTCGGTTCTGACATTTTTAATTCAACGTTTTATTTTAAATGGCATTCCTATACGTTATTCTTACGCTTATGCGTATAACGTATAATGCGATCCGAATTACCCTTATATGGTACGCGAATGGTCACAGTTTCGATTTTGGAGTGTTTGGTGAATATGGTGGCATTGACTCGATATTTTCAAGGTCACGCCTAATGACTGAAAAGATAAGCGCAAGCACTGAAAAATAATATACCAGTTTTGCGTTAGAGTTTCAACCAAACTCGCACAACACAGGGAGAAAAGCATTCATTTTGGCACAGCTACAAACTATTCTTACGTAAACGCTGTATTTCACTGTACATTTCGTTGTAATGCGTCTGTGTATGTGTTCGTACGTTTGATGTGATATGTGCACAAATACACACTCACTTTAAATTATAACATTGTCTATCATTTTTGACTGTCGGCTAAAACTTTCAATTATAATCGTAATACGATTTTTTACGAAAAATTTCGTACCAATGTATTGGTTTGGATACTGAACTCCGGAAAAAATGACTTCCAGACGTTCACGTTTTCCAAATAATAATCACGCAAACGCTAGCAATGGTAATATAATGACTGGCAGTGAGAGGAATGCGGATAAACGCGATTCGTGTTCGCCTGATATAGAGGAGGGAGAGTTTCATGTGGAAAAGATTGTGGATAAACGGATACGTAAGGGAAGAGTGGAGTACTATCTCAAGTGGAAAGGGTTTGCTAACAGCGAAAACACTTGGGAACCCATTAAGAATCTTCGATGTTCTGAGATCATCGAGGAGTTCGAGAAAAATCGTCGCCAAGAGTTGGAACGGATCGCAGCCGAGAAGAGGAGACGTCAACAATTGGAAAACGACTCGAAACCGAAAAAGATATATGGATTCGATAGGGGTTTGGAAGCGGAAGAGGTTGTGGGCGCCACTGAATTCAATGGAAAGATCATGTTATTGATTAAATGGGAGGGCAATAATGGCGCTGAGTTAGTGCCGGCCTATATTGCCAATGCTAAGTGTCCTCAAAAAGTGATCAACTATTATGAAAACCATATCAATTGGAGTTGAATTCAGTCATTGCTAACATTTTTCGATTACGTTTCGTTCATCTTATCTATGCATATATTCTTGTAAAGTTATATAACAATTTTATTAATTGATGATTATTTATATTTACGGTGTGATTGGAATTTTATATGGAAATTAATGTATGATATCGTATGCAATAATAATGAAATTATTTTGTGATCAATAATGAAATCAAATATGCATATGTAATACAATAAATGTATATAATAATCGATTGAAATAAATATTTTGATGAATCGTATTGATTCTGTTGATCGATAAAACTTTATTACGAATACGAAACAACAAATAAAAATGGATTACTTATTATCATAAATTAATTTTGATAATCTTTCCATCAATTAGATAATTCTATAATTTATTTTAAGCGAAAATACAAAATAATTCTCATAGTAATCCTTAGAATATTAATGATAATAATCCGGCAAATCTATTGCTAAAAAAATAATTATTCCGTAATCTATTATTCTGTAGAATAAATCATTAATCAAATTTTAAATAAATTTGTTAATATAATTTATTGATCGTATTCTATTGAATAGTAATAATATTATTGGGAACTTTGAAAAACGATTATAACAAATATCGTTACATTTATCAAACATGAAAATCATTAATTATGGATTACTTAACAACGAAATATTTTTTAAATATTTGTATTAACGGCAACTTAATAATTAAAGCCCGGAAAATATTTTATTTTCTTATGTGTGAATATTGAATATGATATTTTCTTAAAAACTAAAATATTGAATATATATTTACTGAAAATAACTAAAATATTGATTTATAGAAATTTTTTATTTTACTGTTTTTTGTTAATTTTTATTGATGCCTTAAAGCACTTCGAGTATTAAACTTATTAGCAGAGACCTCAAAATTTTGGAAATCCAAGTTTTTATTATTAAGTTAAATCAATTTAGGGAATAAATATGTGGACGAATTGAGAACTAAGAATCATTTTAATACCAATTTTATTTTCCAAATTTTGCAAAATTTAGTGAAGTCCAAAAGTCCAAAATAAGCACAAAATTTTAAGATTTTATTTTATTCAACGTTATTTTGTGACCCCTTTATATTTTTGAAAAATTTTATAAAATTTATAGATTAATAAATTCGTTTGAGTTTTACGAGGGGCGTGGTTTAGGCTTTATTAAGCAAAAATTAGAAAATTAATTTTAAAAAATTATTGATCTAAAGGCCAAATAAATACAATATGCTTACGCTCTCCCTCCCAATTTCTAAAATTTTTGAACTAAATCTTCCGATCTTTGGGTAAATGTTCACTGAACAGTATTATTGCAAAATATTTGAAAAATAATTCCAAAATACAAAGGTTTTTTGTTCCAAAATCCAAGCAAAATACTGAGTTTATTTTTCCAAAATTTTGAGGTCTCTAACTATAAAATAAAATAAGTAGTAAACACAAAATAAAGATATTTTGTTAGTTTACAGAAATCTGTATACTAAAACGATCGGTTTATTTTTCTAATATCGAAAGGTTTCATTACTAATTTAATAATGTAATGATACAAATATGCATATAAGTGCATATAAATTACAAAACACCATACGTTTGACTCAACAGTTTTAATTTCAAACTTTGAATTTCAATTTCATTTGAATATAGTTAGATGTGAGTTGTTTTAGTGTTTGGATCGCAGTTTGCAGTGTCGTCTACATTATATGTAATAATAGTTGATGTTATCAAATATCAAAAAATGGTAAATCATACTGAATATTATGATACGTTAGGCGTATCACCGAATTGTACGAATGATGAATTGAAGAGAGCGTACCGTAGATTAGCGCTACGATATCATCCCGACAAGACTGACACTGGAGATGATGGAGAAAGGTTTAAGCAAATTAGAAAAGCGTATGAAGTGCTATCTGATCCAGAAAAGCGTCGAAACTATGATTTGGGCGGTGATCAGTATAGCGATCATTGCGATCATTCATCATCTATGGATGATTTTCTGACGCGTTTCCATCTGTTTGGCATGTTTTTCAACGTATTCCACGAACAAACTTATGATGAGAGTTATCGCACAGATTTCGGTCCATATAAGCGCTTCACTCATCACATGAATGTATCGCTCGAAGAGTTATATAACGGCTCCGCCAGAAAACTATCCATTAAGACAAATATGTGTTACGCGTGCAGTGGAACTGGTATTAAGAATTATGACTCAATATTTTTTAGGTACAGATGCGCTAATTGTGATGGAAATGGAAACTTGGTTTCCATCAAAAATTACGATGAATCGCTTTGCGATAAATGTCAAAGTAATGGTCTTAATCGATGCAAACGAAATTGTAAGCGAAATAACTATTGCCAACAATCAAACATAATAGAGGTTAATGTGGAGAAAGGCATGCAAAACAGGCAAAAAATTAAGATATCTCATCAGAGTGTTAGTGATTATCGCAATTTATTTATTACTGTTGTGTTGAATCAAATGGAGCACAAACGATACAAAACCGTGTTTGGATCCGATGATCTCAGATATTCGATGGAGTTATCGCTTACAGACGCTATTTGTGGCTTTCAAGCATCCATTCAAACGTTGGATCGAAGAACTCTTGTGATACGTTCGAGTGCCGCACAGATATCTAAATCATCATATTTTAAGTGTATTTTGAACGAAGGAATGCCAAACTGGAAAAATCCAACTCAAAAAGGATTGCTAATTATCGAGTTTTCTGTCAAATTTCCTCAATTTATTGATCCAAAATTAATACCTCGTTTGGAGAAAATATTGCCACCGAAACAGATATTAGATAAATGGTGTGGAAATATATGCAAAGAAGTACTCATTGGAGACATTGATTCGAACCAAAACTCTGCAAATAATCACAGATCTGGCGTTCGAAGAAAGAATAAGAAAAAGAAAAAGAGAAACAAGTGATACTAAACTCATAGAGTATTTGAATGTAAGCGCTTGAATGGCGCAATTCATAGACTATGTGTTAAACCTTTTCAGTTACGCAATCGTTACTTAACACATAGTCTATGACAGTCGCCATCCAGACGCTCACAATCAAATATTGTATGACTAAACGCATCCGTGTTATCATGTAAAAAATGTTTTTTGCTGTTTTTTATTACTAATATCTTGATTTATTATTATTTTTACTTTTAAATAATCCATAATATAAAAGTTATAAAAATTAAATCTAAATACAAGCCTATAAAATATTAAAATGATCAAAAAATGAATATACAATAAATAAATTTGCGATTTTGAGTTCAATTTTAGTTTTTTGTCGATTATTTGGAGATATGCTTATTAAGTTAATATAACTATAGTTAAAAAAGTAATGTGTTGTGTTTTACTATACAGGATATAAGGGATATAAGTATTTACTAAACTCATTTATTCAACTGATTTATTAAATTTTAACAGAAATAAAATTTACAGCGCTATCTCGTGTGTCAATTAAGAACAAATAAATTGAACTTTGAGTCATATTTGGCTGTTGAACTCTTAATCATCGATGACTAACAGGTTCAATCAATTTTATCGAAATTAACCAAAAAATTTGATTAAACCTGTTAGTCATCGATGATTAAGAGTTCAACAGCCAAATATGACTCAAAGTTCAATTTGTTTAGTTCTTAATTACAACACGAGATAGCGCTATAAACTTAAAATTTGTTAAGTTTTAATAAATTATAATTGAATAAATCTAAAAACTATTTGAAATCTACTAATTTGAAAAAATCATATTTAATAAAATTGAAACTCCGATAATAATATCTGGAAAAATGAAAAACAGTTCTAATAAATCAATGAATAATTTTAATTTGAAGTGACGTCGCTTTCATTCACAGTTTTATATAAATTAAAAGAATATGATTTTATTAAATAAAATTTAATTGTCATACAATATTACAGTTTTGGTTTAACATCTATTTAATTATAAAATTAATTAAAATCGTTTGTTTGTCAAAATAAATAAATATTAACATTATTAACGTAACGTTATATTGATATCATAAGATTTATTATAATTGCTTATTATTTTTAGCAATAACATCCACATAATTATTACACTAATTAAACTTAATTAACAAGTTTTCATAGTAATTATTATAATATTATAATTATTACGTTAAGTTAACAACCATTTCTTTGGAATGTTTATCAACTGTTAAACGGTATAATATTAGCATTAATCGTTAATCGATGCCAAGCATTGATCACTATATTTGATATTTTGGTTGTTCATTCAACTATTTAACACATAATAAGCTTTACACACCAAAAATATATTCTTATATATATAATATAATATAGATTATAACGTTAATATGATTTATATTACCGGTATATTTAATTTATTTATCATATAATAATTATAATTCTATTTTTAATTTACAGTTTTTAATTAATAATTTATATATTAATTTAATACTTATTTCGATTTAAATGAAGCACTATTATTGTAATTGTTTATCAAATTCAGTCCACGCGTCATTCAACTCCATAAATATTAATTTAGCCAACTGTTCGTGTTCTGAGCCAATGAGCTATAAAAAATAAAAATCATATCGATATCAATTTAGAACTTTGTAGCCGTAGAATCGTGCCATACTTGCCATTGCGAGTAATGTGAAATTGGATGAATTTTTATCCTTAAATTCGTTTTAAGGTAATTTTACAAATTAAAATAAGTTAACTAAATTAAAGTAAATTGTAAATAAGTTACTTTACAAATTTTTGAAAGTAAAGTATCAACTAATTTAATATGTTTAACCAAATTTATCAGCATTTAACTCAGGAAGCGTTTGTCCGATTTGTTTAAGAGTTTGATATTTGTAATCTGCTCTTCAAGATCTTTCATTTGATGTGTATATCATCAATTGTTCAAACTGATCCAAGAGTGGTAATAATTGTAACAATTGATGGTATATACAACAAATGAAAGATTTTGATTTCAAAAATCAATTTGTTAATCAAATAAAACAAACGCTTCGTAAGTTTCATAGTCAGTTAATCATTATAAGCTTAGCTTATAAACGAATGTACTGTGTTTTACTATACTGATACAGCACAGTATGAGTTTTATAAATTTCACTTTACTGTTATGGCGAGTAAAGTACCGTATGTTCAATTGATTATACAATAGTATGGCGCGATTCTACTGGTATATAGTTATACAAAAATAGTTACTTTGTCCGGATGTACGGCTAAACATGCTTTGCGGTAAAATTTTTTAACATCATGTGGATTAACCAACTGATGCATCCCTATTGGCTGCCAATTACATCCTTCCCATATAATTGTGTTGAGCGAACAAAGCAGAGCGCGAATATTGCGAGTCTTATTCTCTATCCACTCCAATACTTTTAGTCTTATTGGATCCATTGTACCATCTTTTAGCTAATATTGAAATAAATCATAGATTTTTAAAAAGATATATTAAATATAATGTATTTCAGTATCCATAAACTAATACCAATTCTTCTTTTCTCATTTGTGCAATAGTTTTGGAAGAGCTATCACTTTGCGAACGTTTAAAGCCTTCAAAGCCCAGAAGATCTTCAAAATCATTTCCACCTAATCTTGTAGTCGAAGAAGAATTATTAACCGTTGAATTATTTTGCAGATCAGAAAAGTGACTGCGATTGTAATCTGGTTTCGATCCGTTGGACTGAAATGTATTGAAAGACGAAACACGAGGAATCGCAGAATTATTTGGTCTTTGCGTTGTCGACAAAAATGAGCCCAACTCTGAAAATGGATCTAATTTTGATAAATTAGGTGACGATACGTTGCGTTGTGGCGATGTATTTGAACTATTGGTTTGCGGAATCTGTCTATCGATTGATGCCTCAATTGGTGTCACAAGACATTCATCTTCAATAAGAGAATTAAGACAATCAGATACCAATGATTTCGGCGCTGGAATATCCGAAATGAATAACTCGTTCAGAGTATTTATATTCGAAGACATTGTGTCCGGAAAAGAATCGGTAATGTTTAGCAACTCTTCGGATGTATTATCACTTTGCACTAAAGTTTCGTCAAGACTGAGATTCAATAATAATTCATTTGATTTTTTGTATTTATTTTTGGCGATATCATTAACTTCGTTAATATCAAGACTATAGCTAACTTCATCGTTCGTTTCCCAATTTAAAGTCTCAAAAAACACTGAACCCGTATCCACTAATATTTCTTTTTCCTTATCTTTATTTAAATTAATATTGTTTTCTACAATTTCTTCATTGTTCATAGCAGGCCTGAAAACAACCAATAATTAATATCTAATATAATTTAATTGTCATAAATTGGTCAGTTTTCACATTAGATTATGTGACCATTATTAAGGTAATACAAACCTAAGGTTAGACAGCGTTGGAAGCGGTGGCCTCTGAGGCTTATCAGGTTTAGAAGATATTTTTTGTTCGACATTGTTTTGATGCGGAGTTATGTGCTCACCAAACAATTCAACGCATTCTTCGAGCTCAGATTGATTCGAGAAAATACATTGAGGATCATATGTAGATTGAAAATTTAAATAATTTCCCGATTTCTCTGCTAGTTTTGGTCCATTATTATAGCCTTGAAATATTTTAAATTATTAGCATATTTAATAAACTTATATAAATTATTTTGAATACCAATTTGGAAATCATATTGAATGTTCAATCGAAAATCTTTAGGGAAGCGATCGATTTCTTCGATACCATCCAATTCTGATAAATTAAAACTTAACTCTTGATTGCCATCGTTATTATGATTCTCGAATAAAAAATTAAAACAAACGCTAGCAATACGTATCGCAGTTATCTTTGACTGAAGCATTTTCGATCCGATTGTCGATCTCGCGTGTGATATAACAATCATGACATCAGCTTTAGCATCACATTGAACAGTTAAACCATTAAACTGAACCGTCTTATCGATGCCTTTCGAATACGGACGCAATTTTTCATAATCAGCGCAAGTGGACGCTATACGCATATCTCCATTAATAAAGATCTCAATAAAAGGACGACAACCATCTCTAAAAATTAAATCATTCTATGAATGAGATTTTGATCTAATTTTACAATTGTTATTAAATCTTATACATTATGGTCTGTTCTATTAGACGTTTTTTACAAACACAACATACTGTATCTATAATGTACAGTATGATTCAATAAGAAATGTAACTAATATTTATAACGTATTATTACCGTATAACTTCATTTCCAATTAAAACAAATTCATAAAAAGTAATATTTAAATATACTGTAAGATATGATAAAATAATAAAAAACCTTAATTTCGTAAACAGCGGAATTCCTATCATGTTTATTGAATTGATTGTAATAATAGAGTTGTGAATATCATTGTCAATGTTTGAACAAATATTTGGTTTTCCGCCACCGATTTTATTAATATAAGATAAATATCGACACTGAGATGCCGTCAAATCGACAGGCGTTCGCTTAACTGCGAAAAAATTAAGCGCAGATTTGTAGTCGGAAAACATTCCAATCCATATCAGTAATGCAACGCTAATTAATGCAGAATTTGTTTTACCATCCTTTCATAAAACAAACGAAAAATATAATTAACGTTAATACCAAAATTTAAAAGTTTTTGATTTCAAAATTAATATATCGATACAAATATATATTCAGTATTTTAAAACTTATTAAAGCGAAAAATAATTTGAAAAAACTTACCAAACAATGAATGACAGTAACTTTCTTAGGATCAGAACTCATCCATTTCTGAATTAATTGACATAAGGATATGAGCGATGCTAAAGTTGGCGGTCGTTTGGTGTCTCTCCACGATAGTCCGCCATCAAAAACCTTAATTTGAGACCCAAAACGATTGGATGCGTATGAACGACCGCTAACATTCACCACTATATACGCAGAGTGACGAGAATCTAAAAAAGTTTTTACGTCATCGATATGGTTGCGATACGCGGATTCTAATCCTTCTGCTGGATATGACATGACGATTAAGCGAGATGTCAAATATGACACATCCAAGTCTTGACGCGCAATAGAGCTAAAAATAATAGAAACATGATTAATATTTCGGTAGAAATAATTAATTCTTAAGCGAGTTAACTCACTTCTGGACAGTTTGCAGCACTTTCGAAGAAGTATCCTTAATATAGCGCGTGAAACCAGAGAGACTGAAAGATGGCTGAGCAGAACCAGGCGCTTGTGGCGGTTGAGTCGTATTGTTAGCGAATGGTGCGGCAGGACTAGTGGCTGTTGGCGTTGGTTGACGAGCATTAACACATGGAGACAGTAGATCCACGAAATTATCTTCCACTATCTTAATAATACCATCGATCGTAATTCTTTCGTTTGGTTCCACTTTAATACACGACCTTAAACGTAATTAAATAATAATTATTGCTTACAGTATAATTCATATGAAATTTTGTTACCTAATTATTTGAACAATGATATCAGAATCAGAAGCAGTCGATGGTATACTATAATTACAGTTAATTATACGCAATTTAGCCGAATCTTCGAACGGATGTCTCGCAAATTTAATCGTATATAAAAGACAACCGAATGCCCAAATATCCATCGCTGTATAGATTGGTAAATGTAGATAAGTGTCGAGTATTTCTGGTGGTCTATACATAGGAGTGGTGTGACGACACATCTATATGTCAAACAAATAAATCACTACAACTAACAAATAGATTAATAAATACTGTAATTAAATATACTTCATCTTCTAATAATGATCGTTGTATTGGTGTCCAATTAAGATCGGGTGAGTAAGTATTAGTAGTGGCGGAACCAAAGTCGCATAGTTTTACGTAACCTCGAGTATCGAACAGGATATTCTCTATTTTCAAGTCTCTGTGAATAATGCCTAAACTATGCATACGTTCTATTGCTAAACTAATTTGATAAGTGATGCGATTAAACTGCTGATGATTATGTATGGGTAGAGTAATGTCTTTTAATGAACCACATCCACAGTATTCGCTACAATTCAAATCAATTTTTAAAAAATAAGTTACCAATTATTTTTAAATGCAGAAACTAAACTACTTTTGCATAATAAACTTAGATATTTAGAAAACATGTACGCGAGTGTTCATCAAAGTCTCACTGAAAGAATAGCTTTAGGAAATTATGCATAAATAATAAATTTTAAACACTAATAAATCTAATTATAAATATAAAAATAGAAGTATTAAATTGTTGTTTAAAAAATTATTCGTACCGTAAAATTATTAAGAGTAACTTAATAACTAAGAATGGCGTGTTTGATATGTTAAATAAAATCTTAATTAACCGAAAAATTTAAAAAATGATTGTGTTTGACAACACGCTAACACATACAGTAACGGATATTCTGTCAAATCCATTATCTCGAATAATGTTTAAACACTGAGCATTGAATCGAGTGAGAAATACCTCAACAATAGATAAGTATTGCGATTAATAACACCAGAAGCGATAAATTGCATGATATGCTGATGAGTCTGCAATCGTGACAACACATTGATCTCGTTTTCGATGTCTTTGACGGCATCGCTATCGGCAGCGATCAGTCGTTTGAGCGCTAATATCTGTGTTGTGTTGATATCGCGCACACGAAATACGAAACCGAAACCACCTCAACATAAATTTAATTATTATTTGATTAATTAATTGATACGATATTTGAGTATTGAATACCTTCAGCGATAACAGACTCAATTCGAAGCTTATGTCCCTTAAGATCAACAGTTTGACCAACAAATTGGTTATCAATGTTATGGTGATTGCCATCATTACCATTATTATGATGTGAATCAGTTGACCCTAAATTCCAGTTTGAGCTTATATTACTAAACGCTGATCGAAATATATCACTCATCGTATATCATATATGACTGAATTATCGTTAATTATCGTTAGTATTGAATAGTTATGTTATCAAAAAATCACATCTAAATTGGCGTATATTTAGAGCGTATCATAACAAAACATAGCATAGCATAACATAACGTAACGTAATGTAACTTTCAATACGATAGTCTATGATAGCGTATAAACGCAAACAACTGTTCGTTCAGTTATATCATCATAAGCTTACGAGTTTAGTATCGATTTTAAATAAATAACGTCTGCTATAATCATGTTTTGAACCCTAATTATATTTCAAACGTAGAAAATGTAGATATAGTGCTTACAACATAAGAGCTAGACTTGTAAACGGATATCCGAAATATCGGGTTCGGATCGGATATCCGAAAAAATCGTCGGGTCGGATCGGGTTCCGATATAATGTTGTCGGGTTCGGGTCAGGTTTTAAAATTTTAAGTGCACATCCGATTTATCCGAATTTTTTCATAATATATATATACAAAGATTGGAGTAAAAATTGATAAAAAATTGTAATTTTTCAATTTACAAATTTATTTGTAACTAAGGAATAAATATTTATTTAAATTAGGCAGCGATTTTTTTAGAAATCTTTGAAAAATGAGAATAAATAGAAAAAATATATATCTTCGGATCGGATCGGGTCGGGTCGGATATAGCATTGTCGGGTTCAGGTCGGGTCGGATACAACCACGTTGGGTTACGAAAATTCAAGTCTAATAAGAGCGTACGAAATTTCATGCATTAGAACTCAATGCAATGTATATAAATACTGTAGCCTATCATAGTTAATGCGCTAATTTTAAATCATACATATCAAACATAAATTTCGTTTTGAAATAATCTATTATCTTCTTTTGCCAACAATTTGTCATTCTTGAACCGAACTACCGATTTGCTTAATGGTACCAAATGATTCCTCTTTTTATAAGCTTTCCAACGATACATTTCACCAGCTTTTCTAATTGATCCAAACTGGATTAAATTTAAACCGATTGGAACATTTACAATATATATAAAATTGATACAAATATATAGAAAATTTCGAAAATAGATGCTTATTTTCACAATTTTGTGAAAAATATTAAAATTATTATCACTATTTTTATTGCACAGTTAATTTTAAAAGAGAGAAATAAAAATCTGAACTAACATATGAACAAAATATGTGTAAGAGATAGAAAACTTGTTAGTATAGTACCGGTATAATATAGTAAAAAGTAAAGTGTTAAAACTTATAAAATTAAGTCTTATTTATACACATAAACTTGTGAAAATTATCAAATTTTTAATTTTGAATATATATATTTGGTAAAAACGAGTACTTAATCAAAAGAAATTTCAAAATTATTAATATTTAACTTTAAATAATTTATAATAAAACTTTCATAATATTTTCGTAATGTTTTTGATGCATATAATCGTGCATAAAATAAAGAATTTTAGTGCATAAATGCATGCATATTTTGTTGGATTAATCGTTCATATTATCCGGATGCTAGTAATAGTATTAGAAATCGTCAATAATTTTCACTCAAACTTCACTAAAACACAATAAAAAATATAAAACTATTTTCAGCCCAACTTTAAAGTTAATTTTTTTATTAACTTTATAAAAAATAATTAAATGAAATAAATTCTTAATACTTTTTAATTGTGGAATTTATGTTAAATAAAAAATTAATTTTCCATTCAATTGAAGATTTTGGAGTTCTTATGTTACTACAGCTATACAAATGATCACAACATTGCTATAATTTGCTCCAAAACTCATTACAATACATTTACACAGTGACTATTTTTTAATAATTTATTAAAAGAATGTAATGTCTAGAATTAATGTGCACACTTTTATTTGTTTTATTTTACTTTTTGTCTACAATTCTTAGGTGCTTTTTTAATAAATCGAAAACAGTTGTTAATTTGTACTGGAAAAAAATATAAATTCTGTATTATAATACAATGGGCATTTACTAGTTTCTTTATAAATAAGTAGTTTATTAGTAATGATCGCAAAAAGCTCAAGACGAGCTTAAGCTAGCTTGAGCTGAGCTGAGCTTAAAGCTCGATTTATTTATGCCCGGGAGCTTGAAGCTCAAGCTACAAGCTCAAGGTTAGTGAGCTTAAAAAAATAAGCTCAAGCTCAAAGCTCAGGGTATTGAGCTTATTGAGCTTACCATAAAATTATTTTACATTGTTTATTGGTTTAAAATGCATGTATGCATATATTTATTAAATCTTATAATACAAATGATTGAAGAAGCTCAAAGTGAGCTTAAGCTAGCTTGAGCTGAGCTGAGCTTGAAGCTCAAATTATTGTTGTCAAGAATCTATAAGCTCAAGCTCAAAGCTCACCCCATTTTTTATAGCTCAGGCTCAAAGCTCTGTGATTCATGAGCTTGATCTTAACAAGCTCAAGCTCAAGCTCAGTATAATTGAGCTTATTTCGATCATTATTTATTAGTAATTAAATAATTTATTTAATAAAAACATATTCATTATTTCATAACATTAATGTTGCAAAAATATATCAATGTAATTAGTATTCCGAAATGAAATTGAAAATGATTGCTTTAAATACGTCCACAGTAGATGCGAAATGGGCCCCCGATTTTGCGGGCCCCCGACAAAATGTAGGGCTTTGTCGGACTCGGGCCTTAAATTATGAAAATAAAATAGGAACGGACTTTCGTTTCAAAATTTGTAGGCCCGATTTAAAACACAATTTCAATTTTTTTTTGTTATATATCAACAAAATTGTAAAATTTTGTTGTGAATTTTATTTATTTTACTTGAAAAAACAGAGTATTATATTGCTAAAATATACTTTCTTAAATACATTACGGTAATTGTTTTTAAGGATTTTGAATATAAATTATTACTTTTTATTTTAACTTAAATTTATAAATGCAAAATCGGGACGATCGGGGTTTTTTATTTCATCTTTTCGACTTTTGTAGGGCTCGGGTCTATGTCTGGAGGAATTACATCGGGCACGCGCCTTGATATTTTGATGATTTCGCACTATAGTCCACAGTAATAGAAGTGTATTATTTATGTGGAGTTCTGGTCAGGTCTTGTTTTCAAATTTTAGCAAAAATTTAATATTTAATCATTTAGAAATAAAACAAAAACAGATAATTTTTATTATTTTCTAAAAGACGCATAATTACTCGAAAGTAGAGTGTCCATCATACGTATTTGATTGTGAGCGTCTGGATGGCGACTTTCATTGATTATGTGTTAAGTAACGATTGCCTAACTGAAAAAGTTTAACACATAGTCTATGAAAGTCGCCATCCAGACGCTCATAATCAAATACTCTATGGTGTCCATTTCCTCAAATTTTCAGGCCCGAGGCCGAAAAGATCTAACTCAGGCCAGGTCCGATTAATTTGGAAAATTGAACGCCCGACCCTTTAAAAAGTGTCGGGAGCCCGCGAGGGCCCGACAAATATTATATTTAATAATTAAATTAATACACTTTAATTATTTAAAATCTCCTATTTTAAGTCTTTAACACATTTAAGCAGTCAGTTATATTTAAATATAGATTAGCAAATATAAAAGTTAATTGAATAGTTAAAAATATACAAGACATAAATTTTGTTTATTTAAAATTTATAGCCCGGCCATTTACCAGGCCCAAGCAATTGTACGGTAAAGCCCGAACCCGGCCCGTCCCAAGCATTGGTGTCAGGTGCCCGCGTTAGCAAGTCTATTCGAAAGCAAATCGTTTATGATAAAAACATTAAGTTTACGTTAGATAAGCGAAATTCGTTTTGATTATAAATATTTTTAGATTAATAAAAGAATTTATCAAAATCTGGTGGATTTTTGGAACTAAATGAATAATATTAGGAGCAAAAACTCAAGAGAAATTTTGTTATTAAAGAATGTTAAATTAAGTTTAAGATTTAATTAAAAAAATCTATTTTAATAAAAAAAATTTGATTTTCTAGAAATATTTATTTTTTTAAAATACTTTTTTCCATAAAAATTAAGAATAAGAAGCTCAATGGATTAATTTTACTTATAATTTGATTGACCAAATAAATTGTTTCGATAGATCCTCGAATTTTTTTTCTCTAATAGAGTATTATGCAACTTATCAATGATAATTACATTTAATAAAAAATACTTTGATTTTATCTAGTAATTAATAAAATTAACATGTTTTTGTTAATACCAAACATATTAAGATATGTAGGATCCAATTACATTAATAGCTAAAGATAACTAATGAAATAACTTGTTTTCACAATCATGACTATGGTTTAATAATACATCAAACTTATAACACCAAATAATATGGTAACTTATATAAGGAAATAATTATGTTTTTGAATTAAAATTAGTTTATTTAAACAAAACTGTTATATTTTAAAAAATGAATAATAAATTTTGCTTTGACATTCAAGCAAATAATTCGATTAACTTTATTAAAAATAAAACAATTGATTATAATAAAATTATTAGAATATTACCCTATTTTATGAATCTTTATCATTACATTTATTCCGATCAAAACAAAATATGTGGAATAATCATGAAATTACTTGTGGAATTATCGATCAAATATGGATACGGGTATATATTATTAATAAATCTTTTGAATCATTATTGAAACATTTTTATTTTTACATTGAACTTTCAAGCGTTACAAGAATAAATACCACAGTTTCTCAAATAAAATATGGCATTCGATTAATCATTCAAAACAAATTAGACATTTATTTGGGTCCGGTTATTCAAAGTTTTTCAGTAATGTCTGAAAATTGCGTAATAACGCGAGCTATTAATATACAGAAAGGGTATCATATTTATTCCTACGCAACGTCCTCTGATTGGAATATTTTCACATATTTTCAAAGCTTTGATATTTCTGTTTGGCTATCCTTAGTAGTTTCAATTTTTTTAATATTCTTATTTTTGATTACAGTTGAAAAGTCAGTTAAAGGCACTTTAAATACAGTTTGGAGATATATATCTGTATTATTATCGGAACCTTTCCCTAGTAAATCGTATCAAAATGCGATTAAAACTCATCCACAAAGAGTAATGCTAATAATTTGGTTATTGTGCTGTACGATCTTATTGGCATCATTTGCCGGTGTATTGAGAAACTTTTTCATCAAAAGTGGTTCTTCATATGTTATCGACACTTTTCAACAACTGTTTGATCGAAAACATATTTTAATAATAACATGTAGAGGTAGATATTTTGACAAATTGATTCAAAACTATAAAAAAGAAGATTATATTTTGAATGAGTTTAGTAAACGATTAATTTATATTAATGAAACTGATATATTTAATCAAAATGTCTCAGTAATGATCGATGTAATTTCGAAACTAAAATCAGGAAAATATGTTTTTGTGATGAATAAAGAGCAGATGGATAGTGTGATAAATTACAAGAAAAATGAATACACGGAAGTTATGAATAGTGTGATTTACGTATCTAAAACTGGTTTCAATACTTTATTTTATTCGATTGCGTTAACTGAAATTAATTACAGTTTGAATAAAGATTTAAACGAATTGTAAGTATGTTTCAAGCCATGCAGTAAAATTAGTATACTTTACTTTCTAATCATTAATAATGAGAATAAGTTCAAGACCATTTCAAGCTCAAAGCAAGGCTTGTAGTTCAAACTCAAAGCTCAAGTTGAGCTTATATTTAGAATTTTTGCAATAATTGTAACTTAACATGAGAATAAGCTCATTTATTCTCAGCTTCAGCTTGATCTTGTTGAGCTTAGCTCAATATCTGGGAAGCTTTGAGCTTGAGCTTACTTTAATCCGTTTAGCTTGAGCTTTGAGCTTACTTAAAAATAAAAAGTTTCAAATTTTTCAGCTTATCTGATGATTTTATGTAACGTAAAGAAATTTTAATACCGGTACACTAAAACATGAAATACTTACTTACACAGTAAATAACATTATATATAATGCAATATTAATTAATATTTTTGCAAAAATTATAAACATAAGCCCAGACTAAGCTCATAAAGCTAAGAAGTGGCTTTAGCTTGAGCTTCATAAGCTGAAGCTCGCAATATTGTGAGCTTAAACTATAACTACAAGCTCGAAAATATTGATTGAGCTTTGCACTGAGCTTGAGCTAGCTTAAGCTAGCTGGTCTGAGCTTGAGTTTATTCTCATCATTAATTGTAACTATTATGTTATTATATAATGTTTTTAAGTATGTATTGCATGTTTAATGTAATGCAATATTTTAGGAAACACAAAATCATCAGATAAACTTTCATAACATTTTTATTTAATAAAAATTAAATTTTAATATTTGTTTAAACTGAAAATTTTTATTTTTAAGTAAGCTCAAAGCTTAAGCTCAAACTCAAGCTCACGGATTAAAGATAAGATCAAGCTCAATGCACCCCTGGTTTTGATGCCCAACCAGTTCAAGCTCAAGCTCGGAATAATTGAACTTATTCTCACAATTAGTAGTCATTAAGGATATATAATACTGATAAACAGAGTTTCCCACGGTCTGCTCGTCTAGGGGGGTATCCTTTCGGACATTTTCAAAGTTCAAAGGGGTTATAAACTCATCGGATTTAAGCGACAATTTTTTTGGCTGTCTCATTAAAAAATTTTTCAAAATTAGGCGAAAGCCTAAACCACACCACATCGGAAAAGCTCAACGAATTTGTACGATAATTTTTTGAATTTTATCCAAAGTTTAAGGGGATCACAAAAACTCATTGGTTTTGATGGACAATATATTCACTTATGACCAAAAACTTTACAAAACTTTCAATTGTTTTTGTCTTTGAATTTTCAAAATTTTGGGTGGGAATATCAAACTTTATGGATTTCCTAGAGAGAGTATACCTTACCCAGCCTCCCCCTCTGGGACACCCTGCTGATAATTACTAGCTTATAGCCGTCGGAAGTTGTGTAAGCTTAAAAGTAATGAGTGATAATCAGAGTCGAGACTTTTTCGGAAATCCGACTTTTTTATAGTTGAATAAAACTTTCGGAATTTAAAATGTATGAATTATGTCACTAATTACAAACAATTTTAAACCACATTAGTTTCCGAAAACTCCGAAAAAATTACTCTATTCAAAAATCTCCGAAGTTTTCCGAATTTTATCCGAAAAATATACTTATTTTAAATATTGTTTCTTAAATTTGATGAGTTTTAAGTGAGGGTGTTTAAAATTGTTTTTATGGGACATAATTTAGTTTTTTTTATAAAAAAATTAAATTTTAAGGCAAAATTTTGATGCTTAACTCTGATAAGTTCTTCAATTCTCAATTTTTGGGAGTGTAAGAAAGAAAACCTCAGATCTAGTGTCTAAGAAATTTTTGTACAGCTGATTTTACCTAAAATAAGTTCCGAAAATCTCCCAAAATTTCCGAAAAATGGTCCGAAAAAAGATCATTTTTGGTCCGAAATTCCGACCGAAATTTTGGTGTTTTTATTTCCGAAAAAGTCTGCACTCTGGTGATAATACATAAAATAGATTCAAAATTCGAAATGGGATGAAAATATAGTTTTAGTCTTCAATAAAACAAAAACTTATAATGCATTTTTATATTAAAAGCTTAATTTAGAATTCTAATATCATTTAAATTAATCTTTTGTAATTAAGACTCCACATTACTTATTTTATATATCCAATAAAATGGTCATATAATAAAATTATAATATTTTCTTAAGAATCGTAACTATGAGTGAAAGTGGAATTTATAATTATTGGTATTCAAGTTCACGGTCTTTAAATGAATATAAAAATGAATGGTTTAATAACAAGAAGTACTTGGAAACATATAATTCAGTTACACTCGGAATTAAGTGCTTCAAAGGAGTTTATTATTCATTGTTTATTGGTTATATATTTTCGATCGTTTGTTTAATAATGGAAAAAATTTATTGAAATTATGTATCGCATGATATAATAGTTAATAGAATTGTATACAAAATTGATCATTAGTTTTTGTCTTATAAATTGTTTCTGTGTATTTTAAAAACATTGATGTACTTCTAATTTAACTATAAAACAAAAACAAGAAAGAGAATGAACATTCATAATGAGCTCACTTTGTATTATATAAGGAGTTACTTCAATAGTATAGTTTAAAATTAAGTGTAATTAATATTTTGTGCATTTAAATTATTGTTTTATTGTTGCCCAACTATAATTTATTTTTATTTTTGAAGAGACATTAATTTAATTTATATTCTTTAAATGAAAATATTTTATAGCATTAAATGTTTAACACATTGTTGTAAATAGAACTTCAATTAATGTTTTGAAAATTGTTGTTGTTTGAGTTGTCAGTTGTTGTTTAACTCACTTGGAGTTAACATAAGATAAATTATTGTTATCGGACATTCAGAGAAGCAAATAAGCTCGTATCATAAGCATTTATAAGTGATTATTGATTAATGCGCCACCAATTATTACCCGAAAATAGTTTAATAATGTTATTTTTTGCTTTAAATTTTTATTTTAATGTCAATTTTGACCCGGATTTTAGCCCATTTTTGGTCATATTTAGACCATTTTAAGCTCAGTTTTAGACCATTTTTTCCTATTTTTAGTAAATTTACATAATTTGGCCATCTTAGAAATTACTTAATAAATATAAAGATCGATCAACAAAGTGAGCTAAAAACTTGCATTATTAACAAAATCATTAGACTAGTAAATCGTTGAAAGTCTTAGACCCGTACCAGACCCAAACACTACAGGCTTCATCACCAGCCGACCTAATTATAAGATTATTTTTTTATTTCAATAATTTTGCCGCATTTTTAAAAATCTATAAAAATGACTCAAAAATAGAAATTAAAATAATTAAGTATTATTAAGAAACAAAGATTTCCTATTTAGAAATGTATAATTTTTAATTAATTTTAGTTCACTTTGTAAGAGTCAGCTATTGGAATTGACATATCCATCTTTCTGCATATCTGTGTGGATCAGTTTTTATATGACTTTGCAGAAATCATATTATGGATTTGACATTGTCCGTCTGTCTGTCACACCCTACTCTGACCCCAAATGAAAATCATTTAATAAACATAAAGCAATGCCTTTTTCAGCCCAAAAGACTCCTATCATTATAAAAATCCCATTATTAACATAAAGAACAAAATAGACTCCTATCTTCAAAAAATAAAAATAGAGTGGCATCTGCCAATAATGTCAATGAGTTCATAAAATAACGAAATAGAGTGGAATCTGCCGAAAATGTCTATAAATTCATAAAATTACGAAATAGAGTGGCATCTGCCAATAATATCAATAAGTTCATAAAATAACGAAATAGAGTGGAATCTGCCAAAAATGTCTATAAATTCATAAAATAACGAAATAGAGTGGCATCTGCAGAAAATGTTTATAAATTCATAAAATAACGAAATAGAATGGCATCTGCCTAAAATGTATATAAAATCATAAAATAACGAAATAGAGTGGTATCTGCCGAAAATATCTAAATATATCGAAATGGAAATTGTGACTAAAAACTTACTAAAAAACAAACTGCAAAGTCATATATTATGCCCGTATAGATCTTGTTTATTAAATGGTTCTGAACATTTACCGTGGCATTAAACACACCAGACTGACGCCAGTTGCGTCACCAACTGCTCATTTGGTGCATTGAGTAATACTCATTGTATTAACAAAGCTAAAGTAGTCGTAATGTCTAGCATCGGTGCCATATCATCGACGATACTTACAAAAGCATAAATGGAAACAATAACTTTTATTATATCTAATGGCTAAGGCCAACCAAATTCGGGGTAAAAATCATTTAAATTCGGGAGGGATTCGGGGCTTAAAAAAGGTAATTTTCGGGGCAAATTCGGGTTACGCATAATTGTAAAACTGTAAAAAAAATATCAAAATTAAAGATTTTTCAATAATCTTTTTAAGAAATTTTTGAAAAATTTTCATTTTTTTTGAAGGCTAAAAAGTTCAAGGAAATATTCTACATATACCAAAGACATGTTTTAAAATATTGACTATAAAATAATGAGGGACAAAATCACAACGGATTTAATACATAAAATTTTCAATTTTGAATATTTTGAGGCGTTAGAGAACGATATAATCGACTATTAACGCATAAACGCATAACTACGCAAACGCATAATTATAACGCTGATTTTTCGTATTTATATTAACGTTTTCCGTTTTATAATTCATAACGTATTTCTCGCTCTAATCGTAAACTTAACGTTTTTAATCAATCGCTTCGCTATTGTGTGCATTCGCGCGATTTTTTAATTAATAATAAAATTCGTTTGTGTTAAATCGCTTTCGTGTCTCAATTTAAACAAAAAATTTAAACAAAAAATATTTGTATTTTTTAAAATCAGTTATTGATTCGGGACAATTCGGGGTAATTATGGCTAAAATTGCAAATTCGGGGAATTAGGGCAAAAAGTGATGATTCGGGGGATTATGGCAAAATAAATATTGTTTAAATTACTTGGTTTATCATATAAACTTTTTATATAAGATTCCCCGAAAGTTTAAGTAAACTTTCGCGATTCGGGCGAACCCGAATTTGGTTGGCCTTAATAATGGCTAACAGTATTTCAATAGTTAAATGAAAGTAGGAATTAATCAAAATTTTCAATCACAATGTAAATTACGATCTTAAGCGTTATCACACTGAAACTTCCATGTAAAAAACTAGTGGTGACCTATTTCTATTGGCCTTCCTATTAGTGTTTTCACATACAGAATTATTTCTCTGTGAATGTTTTCTAACAACATTTCAAGTTCATAGTACAGTATACACTTCATACTCAATATCAATACTTAAGCTTTAAGCTATCAATGCTTTTTACCGAAATATTCTCAGACAGTATCTTAATAAACAAATATTATTCGAGTAAATATGGAACTAAATTATGACATTTCACATTAACTATTTTGCGAACTAATCAATTATACTTAAAGATATAAATACAGATTTATAAGAAAATGAGAAAAAATTGAACCGCCAACTAATCTCATTGAACATACCCTTTATCTTAAAGATTTCAGCCAAAATACAAAAGTTATGAAATTCACTAAATTTAAGATAAACTCTTCTGAAAATAAAACTGTTTTTTAACAAACATGAATGAAAATCTTTGTGCAAAGAAAGTTTTATTAATCTTAGTTAAAAACATGTATTGGATTACGTGTACCAACTTTTTTATATAAACTAACTTATATAAAGAAATTGAGATATTTTCCAGTTTTAGTTATACCTCTAAACTAAATTATGATGAAGTTTATAATAGAATTTGGGATTTTATTGTCGATAGTGATTGTTTGTAAATCACAAACTAATAGCAGAATTATTGAAGATCAGTTGAAAAGTTTGAAAACTATTCAAGAAACGACATGGAATCAGATAAAAACACTAATCGAAGCGCAAGATCGTAGGTTTGATCAGTTCGAAAAAATGATTGACACAATTGATAGCAGATTTGATAGACTTAGTGGTTCTGGAGGTAATTTTTATAGCAATTAATGACACCATGACATATGCTGTATATGTTTTCTCTTACAAATATGATAAGATGCGCGTCGGTTTGAAGTATGTGTTACACCTGATGGTTCTCATGGTAAGTCACTTATAAATATAAATTTATGAATTTAAAATAATTAAGAACATAATTTTTTCTCTTCAAAATAAAGATAATCTCGTAGATGTTGGGAAAATCAATGCTTGTCCTGATTCATGGACACCGTATAGAAATGAAAAATGCTTTAAGTTTTTCTACGATTCTAAAACGTATGCCGAAGCAAACGATTTTTGCAAACATCAGTCAGTTTTAGGCTACAACGCAACACTCGCTTCAATACGTGATGGCGATGAACAGACATTCGTCGAAGATTACGTGTTCGTTCAAAACAATCCCGACGACAATGTTTGGATCGGTGTGAAACGAAATCCAAGCACCAGAAGACTTATTTGGGAAGATAACCAAAATCATTCGTATACGAATTGGGATGTTTCGGATAACGTTTTAATTGGCAGCGATTGCGTTGAAATGCAAAAAGAAACGCCACTCGCGAGGGATAAGAGAAGAGGATTCTGGAAATCAGTTCCGTGTAGAGGAAGAAATCTTATACTTTGCTCATCAGTGCCGAGTGTGTATCAACCAATTAATAGACCAGCGACCAAACCATGGCCTGATGTGAAGCCACCAATTACTAAACCTTATCTTAATGAAAGGTCATTAAATAATGATCAAACTGTAGGTAAGAATTACAGGATAATTGTTTAAATCATACCTAAAATCCTAAACTTAACTTAAGAGTGCGTTAATAATAGCTAATGATTGGATATTATTACTAATAGGATCAGTTCCATACGGATTTATTTATTTTCAACTGCCAGCACAATCAGAACCTAGAATTCTATGGCCAAACCATAACTGGGAAGAAGTTAGTCGTTTATATTCGGGACAATTTTTCCGAGTAGAAGGCGGTGGGTCTGAACGCTTTGGAGTGACTCAGAATGATAGCTCACCGCGTCTTTTCCATATACAACATAAGAAAAAGGATACAAACCGAGGTTTTCATGACGAAGAAATTACTTTACCTGGAGATGGAAATTGGAGTGAATATATTTATAGCGGTGATCGCGATTATGAACGACACGATACCAGATATTTGAGATTCCGTATGACTAATGACGAGGTGAGGCCGAAAAATCAAGCATTTCGTGTTTGGAAGAGAGTTTAAATATTTTCACAATTATTCATGTAATTATTAAGGCTTTGAAACTCGTTGATTACCAATTTAATTTTTCAAAAGAATTTCTTAATTCGAGCCATTCCTGATGTAATATTAATCACTATTGATATTAAATAAACTAAAATTTTTTTAACGATTCTAACGAAACTAACGAATTTTCATATATCTAACGATTCTAAATATATCTAAAGATTTTAAGAAAATTATCTTAAAATGAGCTAAAAATGATAAAAATATAAAAATATGTTTTCTTAATAAAATTTTTCGAAACTCGGATTTAAAATTATATATGCGAGTTTTTGTAATTTGAGTTCGCTTTGGAATATATTGTTAAAATAAACAAAGTTTGAAAACAGTTTGAAAAAA
>JAQGAW010000616.1:0-26535 GCA_034698025.1 Phthiracarus crinitus
TCTCTCTGATTGATTGGTCTCATATTTCGCGGCGGGTCTGGCCATACTCCCGAATTAGGGTTTTTAATCAGTGTTTCTATTATTAGTCTGCGAATGCCTTCGATTTTGTTGTATTCTGAATGGTCACGTAACTGATCTAATAGTACGTTTGCGCGTGTGTTGTTGTAGATCTGTGTTGCGAACATCAGGACTTTGACTGCTTCTTGAATGAATGTTACTGTCAATTCGTTGTCCTCTTGTTTGCGTACCGCTATGCTCCAGTGTGTGACTTGTCTTGTGAGAGTGTTTATTATTGGACCATTTGCCCACCAAGTTTGGCGATAGGCTCCCAATTCGAATATACGATCGACAATTTTGAATGATCCCACTTTTAACAGATATGAGATCGTGTCCAATACTTGGACTTTGGCATGTGTAGCTTTGCTTATTCCCGCGATTTCGAGTCGTGAAAATTGGTATATTTGGCCCGTGGTTTCGCTTACCATATTTTCTGAAGTTCTATCCCTTATTAGTCTGGCCACAGTTTCGATGTTGTGCAATGGGACATCCGCTAGAATTTGACGGATCACTTCGCGTGGTGCGTTATATGGTGCCGACATTAAAGGATGGTAAATAAAGAAGAGGTAGTTTGCATTTGTTATATGGTCGTGACTGTATGTGTTGTAGTCTTTGTCTCTAATATAGATTATTTTCGCTTTGTTTTTGAATATATCAATTGCGCGTTTCACTGCCACATCTATTATAAAGACAGGCCATTCGTTCCATCCATATTTTCTGCACTTGTCGTCCACATAGATTGCGAAAGAGTCGTCGATTCTGCCTTTGATTTCTTCGCCACTGTATTGCCATTCCGGGAGATGTCTTACATCTTCAGGCAGAAATTCTTGTATTGCGATATTACTCATATTTTTCACTTTGGAGTTTCTCACAATTTTCTTTCAACAACTTCTCTCAACTGTAGTTGTTAGTAGTTATGAAAAGTTTTTACTTATACGAAATACGAATTTTTGGTTTACAACTCTTTAAGACCAGTTTGCAATGCTTTGGTTAATATTATACTAATATGAGCCTCAGGTTATGTTATTTCTTCGCTTCTAGAGGTTTATTAGTTTTGGATATTAAATTTATGTGTATTTTCAATTCTCACATAAATTTAGGTGTAGTCTCGGGAAAGGAATTGTTCGTTTGTCTATTACTCGCCAATTGGTAGTAACTCATCACTTTTGATGGTTATGGTGAAAATTTTTCAAATTGCAAACTGTTCTTAGGATTTCTTACCGATTCGTTGGAAATAATAATAATAATATTCAGAATCGCTTTGCAAAGAGTCACTAATCAATGTAATGTCTACTTTATATATTTTACAAATGGATTGCAATAAATTTTGATGTTTATTACGAGTGTAATTTTACAATTTAAAGCTTTTATGCCGTTCGTATATATCGGTATATAGAGCGGGAGTTATCTATAGGTTCACTTTTCACTCTTTTATAGTACAGTATATACAGTATGCGTCGCAGTCTTATGCTTTGAACGCTATATAACTAATTGTTTATTTACATTGCTCGGTATGAGCTGTGTCATAGACTAAGGGGTGTAATATACAGTTCGTTACTCTCTTTTCTGCGCATCACTCACACCAACCTTGAGCTTAATGCTCGTATTACATATATATGATTGTTTACCGTTTACTCTGTTTTTACTACTCACTGGTTTGGAATACCAATCATAGGTGGCGCCTGTTTTGGTCTCGTTTCCACGTGAGTTGTTGTGTATGTTGCAACCATGGTGACTGTAGTTTGAAATTTTCGTGTCGTTTGTTTACATCGCATATGTCTGCATATGTGTTGTAATTGTTATTTGTTTGAGTGCACTCCAATGATTATTTTTCCTTGTTTTCTAGGTTAAGGATGAAGACGTGAAGTCTTACCAATCCTGATATCGTCAGCTCCATCCTCCGCTATAATGATTGGCCGCGTGGCGAACAGTGCTCAACTTAAACATATTCAACATATCACACTTACAGTGATTTTCACGTGACAGGTAATTCCTCTGTCGTGTCACATCTGTGACTAAATTAATTATTTTTAATGGCCTGTCTTCTGTTCTTCCGTTCAGGAATAAGACGGCGTTTTATTTTGAGTGTCGCATCGCGTTTAACCACTCATTTTAATTTATTTGGTGGCACCGAAACCTCTGTTTGCAGTGTCACGTATTAAATATTTTCATATTCATTTCATTGTCTATGAGCTAAACTGTTCCCACTTCTTTATAGGGGTTGGTACGCGCTGGAAATAATCTTAAACATCGTTTAAATTTTAATTTTATTTGCTAAATAAAAAGAAAACGTTAATACATGGATTGTATTTTTAGAGTGAAAATATAAATGTAAGTATTGTTTTATCGTATTTATTATTCTATTGAATTTTTAATTGATACTCCTCTGTTTTAATTAGTCGTCTCTGAAGCGCTTTGGTTTCGTTATTTGTCTTTTTGGTCTGTCAGTTTGGATATCCGCTTCATTTGTGAAGTCGTTAGTGTTGTCTGCACTGTCAATTTCGTCGTCTTTCAATTGTTCTCTTTCTGCATTTTCTGAGTCATCGCGTTCGGAGTATTTCTTCATCCTCTCCACGTGAATCAGTTCTGGTTTGTCGGTTAGGTTTTTAGCCAACAAATATGAGGTATCGTTTATTCGTCTCAATACAATCATCTTTTTGTAACGATTTATGAATTTCTTGTTTCTTTTAGTACGGATTGTTGGGTCTGATACCATCACTTGTTCTCCTGAATGGAATAGCACCTCAACTCTTCTAATATCGGCGCGTTGTTTGTTACGTTCTTGGACTGATTCAATATCAGTTTTAGCTTTTTGTCGAGTCTTTCGGATTTTATCAATCCATGAGAGAGCGTTTTCATCGTATTCTATTAGTGGATGTGTTCTTAAGCCGCCTTCCACTGTGGTTCTCGCCTCTATTCCATAGAGCATGAAGAAAGGTGTTTGACCCGTCACTGAACTTGGACTCGTATTATAAGCGAATACGATGTATGGAAGCCAGTCATCCCAAGTGCCGGGTTTTGAATTCAATGCGGTATTTTCCAAGAAATCCCTAGCCTTATTAATAACTGTAAAATATTGAAGATTACTATTATAATTAGTGCCACTTTTTTGTAGTTTAAACAAATTAAACTGAATAAAACACAACAAATCTGAATTTAAATCCAATTATTATTTTCCCTTCAGTTTTTGCAGCTATTTATTTGATAATTGTTTACATTAAAAAATCTATAAAAATGACCGCAGTTTATATTGCGTTCGTAATGAAAATAAGAACGACATTTTCTAAAACATTTTAAGAATTATTTTAATTATCTATTTTGAATAGTTTAAATTATGCAATAATATTGGTTGCTCTATCTATAACCAATTTCAAGATAAAAAATGTTTTGTTAAAACTTATCTTTCCCTTAGAGCTCTAACTGAGTTTTTAAATTTTTAAAGTTTTTATGGTCAAAAAATATGTTCTAACTTTAAAAAATTATCACTTTAAAAAATTTTTGCAATTTTTTAAAACACCGATTTAGCTTATTACTAGTTTATCATTGAAACTTAAGCTCGAAAACTCAAGCTTCAATTTGTGTTTCAATTTATAAAAAATTGAGTTTATTATTCATGAAATATATAACAATAAAGTTCACTAATAAATAAATTTGATACAAACAAACTCAAATATCTTATGAGTCAAAAGTTTCGATGATTTAAAAATGATTAAATTTATAATTAATACGAATATTGATGAAATTAAAACACTCATACCAAAACATTTCACTAATAGAAAATAATAGAGAATCATAATTGATATATATATTAGATGTCGCAATAATTGGTTTGTATTGCGAGAGAATGCGCTATAATAGCAATAATTGAACCATAAATATATTTACGGCAATAGTGCGTGCAGTGCTATACGCTTTGTATTGGAATCCATATTCACATTGAAAGCTCATTGAATCGCATGTATTGTATTGTTTAGTGCGTGCGACACAACCAAATTATAATTAACAGTTAATTCAATCGTTATTTCAGTATCATTTTTGTTATCTAATAAACGATTTTTATCTCATAATTCCAAATCAAATCACATTTGAATCGATGGCACCTCCAAGTTATAGCGATTTAGGCAAACAGGCGCGTGATTTGTTCACCAAAAACTATCGTAAGAATATAACAATACGACTGATAAGCCGTACGTCACGGCAGTCAATAATATTTACTTTTATAGACTTCGGTCTGATTAAGCTCGACGTGAAGACGCGAACGCCTGCAGGCGTAGAGTTTGTGGTGAACGGAACGAGTAATAACGACACGGGAAGAGTGAACGCGTCTCTCGAGACTAAATACGTGTTTCGCGAGTATGGCATGACTTTAAAGGAGAAGTGGAACACTGACAACACATTGGCCACTGAACTGTCTGTCGAGGATCAGCTCGTGAAGGGCTCGAAACTAGCGTTTAGCGCCAACTTTGCGCCACAAAGTGGCAAAAAATCGGGAACTATTAAGTCGGCGTTCAAATCGGATCACTTTCACGCCAATGCGGACGTAGACTTGGATTACGCTGGAGCTATATTTCATGGATCCGCTGTTTTGGGGTAAATGTGCTTAAATGTGCTTTACGTTGTTTTTGGTTACGCGAAATGTTGTTTTTATGTGTTGTTTCCAATATCGTTATCTTTGTTATGATTGTTGTTGCCCTACTTTTTACCGAACTTTATATTATGGTTATATGCTGTATATTTTATTGACCAAATTCATTACAATTAATCTACAATTCTAAGCATAAAAGCATTATTCGAAAAAGAAATTTTTGCGCAATGCTGTTATAACTAAATTGAATTTAATACTTGAAGATTTATTAGATGTTTGTTTATAATTAATATTAATAATATGATGATTATTATGATTGAATTACATAAACTCGTGTTTTTTTGTGCCAATCATTTAATTTAATATTCGCATGCAATTATTTTTATTTAAGTATTCAATAGTTTGCTCAATTAAACGTGCGCTTATTATTAACGTTGATTTAATAATTTAAGTAAATCGGTTTAATGTTATGCATTCATTAATAGTAATATTTTACTGTCGCGAAATTTCTATAGAAATTATTGATAACAGTCTAAACGCGTTTGTAATAAAAAATTTAATTATTGATAAAAATATTTTGGTTATCAAAACCTTAACATAACCGTCAGATTTCTTGTTAATACGAGAGAAAGCATGGTTTGCTCTTTTTTGCTTATTTAGCTATAGATGCGAATATTTACGCGAGATATCGCTTACTGCTTACTAACGTTAGTGCAATAAGAATGGAAACGCATTTTGCTTTTAAATTTATGTTTTGATACACATTGGTTTAAACTTTAAACTGCATTTAAATGAATTTCGATTTTTAAAATTAAAAAATATTTCACAAATACATTAATAATTATGTCGAAAGTATTTAAAGCGAAACATTAAATTAAGTTTTTTTTACAAATTACGATTCAGTGTAATAAAGTTAAGCTAGATTTATAGAAAGTAAATTATGGTATTATACTGTACTGTAAGCTTAGTATGGTATGAAGCTTTAATGTAATTGTAATATTAAGTTTAATATCTTCACATTTCTCGAAATTCATTTCTTAAAAAATTTATAGACCGTCATATTATTAAAAAAAATTGTAAACAAATAAATTTATAACATGATTTAACTTCAATTAATGTTAATTATCGTAAATTTGCACGTTTGTTAATTCGTATCATTTTAATTAAAACATTCCAATATTTATTGTAAATTTTTCAAAACTCTTTCACACTGCGTTCCGTTAGTCCGTCCGAAGCGAGGTTTGATTATTTTAGTATTGATTATATTTGATTATAAGTATTGACCAATTTTTGTTTTGAAACGATAGCCATCAGGGATGGTTAGCCGGCGCCCAACTTTCGTTCGATCCTTCGAAGAGTAAATTAACGAAAACAAATTTCGCGATTGGATATCAAGCCGGAGATTTCGTGCTTCACACCAATGTGTAAGTTTTTTGACTGTCAAACTATTTCGTGATATTATATTCAAGTTTTTTCTCGCTTTGAACAGCAATGACGGACAGGAATTTACTGGTTCAGTATATCAACGCGTTAACGAGCGTTTAGAAAATTCAATAAATCTCGCGTGGACTTCAGGCAACAACACAACTCGTTTTGGATTGGGTTGTCTTTATAAACTTGACGGCGATTCGTCTATTAAAGTAAGATAACAAATCTCCCAAAAAAAACCTTCAAACAGATTATACAGTAAAAACTAACAAAAATATGAAATTCAGGCAAAAGTAAACAACGCCAGTCAAATTGGACTCGCATTTACGCATAGACTTCGTGCCGGCGTTTCGCTCACTCTTAGCGCTATGGTTGACGGCAAGAATTTTAATCAGGGCGGACACAAGTTAGGAATGGGTTTCGATTTAGAAGCATAATAATAATAATTGTAATCAGCTATTTGTTCGAACCAAACACAACAAAAAATTTATCAGTTAATAAACTCTTTGATATAGCAGTTAGACATTAATTTTAACGTACAAAACAAACACAACACCGAATATTGAAGAATAAAAAAACACCAATATATTTCAGAATATTTTGAAACGAAATGGAAGTAAATTAAAAAAAATCTATTATTATAATTGACAGGTATTTTATTATTAATTGTAACGCTTGTGTTGTGTATTTTATGTGCATTTAGTTTAATAAATTTTTAATTACATTCTAGAAAAATACGTTTTAATGAATATTTTTATTTAGTTGTTTTTATAATACATTTATTATACAAAAAGGAGTGTTTAATATAAACATTTATACTTATGAGTGTTAGTTAATACCGGAATCGTCGTTTAGATCCTCATCCGAATTTATACTTAAGCTTTCGTTGAACGAGTTTAGCGAATCTATGCTTATCGATGACGATCTCGAGGAGAATGTTTGCATTCGAAACTCGTCATCGCAGATATCCTGTATTATTTCTTCCAGTTTTTGAAGCAAATTTTCCGCGTTTTTAATACTGAAAACCATTGGAGGCTTAAATTTGAGAACATTGCCATACTTTCCTTCTGTGCTCATTAAAATCTTTTCAGCCTTTAATCGACTGACGATATATTCGGCCACAAAGCCTGCCGGCTCTTTCGTGTTCTTGTGGACCACGATCTCAATTCCAATGAATAGTCCGGCGCCACGAATGTCGCCAATGATTTGATATTGTGTTTGGAGCTGTTCTAACTTTTTCATTATAAACTTTCCAACAGTTAAAGCGTTTTCTCTTAAATTTTCGTTCTCAATCACGTCTAGTACAGCATTAGCTACAGCTAATGACACAGGGTTTCCACCGTACTATAAATATTTAAATAAAATTGCCGCTATATGTAATGATTCCCTAATCTTACTGTATTGAAATATTCTGTTCCAATATTTTCAAAACTTTTAGCAATTTCGGGTGTTGTGACGACGCAAGCAATTGGATGGCCATTTCCGATGGGCTTTCCTAACGTAACGATGTCTGGCACAACATCTTGCGTCTCGAAAGCCCACATGTGGTGACCGACGCGGCCAAACCCTACTTGTACTTCATCTGCGATACAGACACCTCCAGCTTCGTGTACGTATCTGTTAACCATTATTTTTAAAGGCATAAAATCATAATTTGATATATTATTTACTTGTAGACATGCTTCAAGTAATTATCGGGCAAAACCACTTGTCCACCGCAACTGATCATAGACTCGTGAATAAATGCGCCGATTTTACGGCCAGAATTGTGTGCGTCATTAATTAATTTCAGTACTTCTTGCGCATACAAATATCCTATTTCTTCTCTCGAATGATTATCAGCTGTGTATTTGCCGCGATAAGAGCAAGGAAGTGGTGCCTGTGGTGGTTGTGATTACAAAATTAGTTGATTGCAAATTAATTTTTATTAAATGTAAACTAAATGCGATAAATTGTTATCATTACCACATGGACCCAATTTTTCTTTTTGCTATCTTTAATCTTCTGAAACTTATAGGGAGATATGTCTATAGTTGTTGTCAAGTGTCCGTGATATGCGCTTTTAATGAGATAAAACTTGTTATTTTAATTGAACATGTTTTCGCAATCAATGGTCATGAGTGTGATTACTCAATACGCTAAACATATGAGAAATAATCGTTTACCTATCAATTGTGATCACATCTTTGTTTTTTGTGTGAGCACGCGCTAAACGAATGGCCAAATCATTTGCTTCTGATCTGTAATTAGATATTGAATCTCATTATTCTTTAATTTCAAGTACACATGTACTTAACATATTTTAAGTATAATACATGTACACTATTCATACCCGGAATTAACAAAATAGCAAATCGACAACTTGTTTGGAAAATAGTCGGTTAATCGTTTAGCATAGATAACAAGATTGTCGTGTAAAAATCTGCTGTTAGTGGAGATGAGCGACATCTGATCAGTGGCTGATTTGACCACATGTGGATGACAATGGCCAACATGTGCCACATTATTAATGCAATCCAAATATTTGTTTCCCAATTCATCAAACATGTACTGCCCTTCGCCTCGTATTATCTTTAACGGATCATTCTTGAAGAATAGCGTTACTGAACCTCTATTATATCAAATTTGTAATATTTAATTAACAAACGATCAAAACGATTAACTATTTTTGAAGATATGGCGATAATTTTATCATTTATGTAAATAAGCTTAAATGCCCGCAAACAATGATAGTGTGAAACATTTTTGTTTACACAATACATATGAGAATTTGCATTCATTTATCTGAATAATACACTTTCGAATAAAAATAAAAAATTAAAAATAAAAACCATTTAAATAAATACGAAAAAATTTAAATCGATACTCGAATAATAATTTCAAAAATAAAAATTCAAATAAATTCAAAATAATTTACCCGATATGTCTTTTACGCAATTGTAGCGTTACTTCTTTCGGCAGCTTTTCATTGCTGTCAGTTTGCGATACCGATAAGTTGATGTTACCGTTTTTGAATTCCATTGACGCCAATCGAAATGCTTATGCAATGTTCAAGCAATTACTCTCTTCTGTTGCTATTAATAAAGTCGTACAGTAGTGTATAAGTAAATCGTAAGCAATAAAGTTAGCTTTGCAATGAGATATGCAATAAAGACGAGCCCTTTATTTATAGAAGGCATGTAACGCACTAAACTTGTTTGATTGGATTACTTACGGAACACCTCTTGATTTGTTTTGAGCTTTGATACGATCTTTGTTTGGTCGTGTTCTCTACACTGGAAAGATAATAAGTGGGTCAAAATAGTATAAATTAGAAGATAAAAGAAAAATAGATTGTGTTCACGCGTTTGTTTAGTGATTATTTTAATTAAATCTTGACTTTAACTGATGAAAAGCAAATATTTTTCTCAGTCCGGTTTGAAGCGGTTTTCGAAACTTTTCCAACTATAAAATTTTCATTCAACAAATTTATTGTTGTTGGTATTGTTATGTAACGTTCTGTAAATTTGGTCAGTTATAAATATAATTTAATAGGAAAATGAGTCTAACATAAACTTTAGTTATTTTTATATTTACTGTACAGCACATGTGTGCATCGTTTTTGGGATTTAATTTAATCCATTTATCTGAGTTTAATCCCTGACTAAACCTAAAATTTTAATCCCATAGTTAAATAAAACCTGTTTTCATTGGAATTGTTTGCACGAAAAGCAATAAAGTTTATTCTTGTAGAATATTTATTCCAGTTTTTTGTTTTTAATATGTAAATTGAAAAGTTATATATAAGTTACATTAAATTAAAGTTTTAATGCATTGAAAAGTAAAAATTAAATAATTAATTAATTGCAATATTTTACTTACTATACTGTAAGTAAAGAATAAAAATATTATCGTTGTTTGCGGTTTTATTTTCCCTCTTTTCGTTCTCTTTTCAAATATCAGTTGGATTTATTTTTGTTTGACAGGATTAAAAACTTTAATTTTAAATGCAAACAAAGATGTTTCATACTGCGATTTATTTAAATATTGGGTTGAAAAATATTTGAAAAATTCGCAAGCAGTACAATAGAGGTTAGAAAAGTGTCTGATGCTCTACTGAATTGTAACAATTCATGCATCAGTATTCTAAGATTACAATATTAATGCGGATTTTGATTGCAAAATTGAAGTTTTAAGCTTAAGAATTCAAATCAATTTGTTTTGGCGAAGTCTTGTTTTGAAATGAATTCCTGGAATTTCCTAAATGTCTAACCTATCCTCTAATTTTATACTGAAATTTTTATAAACAAATCTACATTTAGTTGGCTGCACCTTAAAAATTTGAGATTCCATTTTTATAAATCTTACTTTTTATAACCAAACCAAGCATTGATTTAAATTTAACTTTAAACCTTAACTGCCATTAAATGTTTAACCAATGCTTTCTATGAATTTGATTCTAAAAGTTGTAAGTTGCGTGTGATTTATTCATATGGAGATACGCTGTCAGACTGCATTGAATCTCGACCTTACAATGTTGCGTAAAGGGATAGCTTTAATATATCACGTTTACAGTACATCTATACATAATAACATCCTATTCAAACGTTTAGAAAAATATTTTTTAGCTCTTTGGACACTCATGAAAGTTTTTTATCAAATTCTTTCACTAGTCTTAAGACTGGAATTAATCTATAATTCAAGGCAACTATTAAAGGCTTTATATAAATCCTTATTAATGTTTTATTTTAAATTACATTAACGTAATAGCATTACGTTATTGACTCAGTATATGTAGTGATACCGCGGCGGCAGTGTATGAGTTGTGCAAATGCAATACACTCTTAAAACTCTCACAAGAGGTTCAATGTTTTACGTTTAACCTGTTTACTTATAGATTTAGATATTTTTAATTTTCATATCGTTATTTACTGATATTTTTTCTAAATAATAAAAATAATCTTATTATTGTGTCACAGGTAGAGTAGATAAATGCACGCGAAAGCAACTTAACATTATACTGTATTGAAAAAATATTTTCGAAGATATTGTAAAATAGTGTCAATAATATCGATATCATTTGTTTGTCAAATAATTTTACTTTTTTCTATTATTCATTTGCTCTTAAAAATTTTTTTAAAGAACAAAGAAAACTAATTTATTTTAAATTTTCCATTAAGGCTTCTAATCTCAGACAAATCTTAATTTTATACTTCTTTTTTATACTTTTAGTCTTAGTTGTCAAAATTTGATGTTTAAAATTATGATTAATATAATTTTAATTTCTGTTATTAATTTAATAAATATTTCGAAAAAATTTTGAAGTTAAAGAAAGGCTTAAGAGTTAAAATTCTTTCGAATCAAAATAGTATCTATAATTCGAAAGAATTTTTGGATCATAACTTTGTGTATAAAAATTAAAAATATATTGGCGTTACGTTTGGAGAAGTTCGGCTCAAAAGAGGATTCTAATAATTCATAATATTTCTGGCGAAGTTTCAGCCAAAATTTACTGAATATCTATTTTTTAAAACTCTGTAATATATATAATATTAAAAAAATATGAATTACATTTATATGGTTATTTACATATAGTAAAATTTTCTTATGATGATTATCATAAAATGTTTTTTAGTGCAAACTCATTAAGTGTATTATTGCGTCAACCTTTTGATAATTATTATCGAAAAATAAAATTAATATTAAATAATAATTAATTTTTGTGTAATTAAAAAACGAGATAATTTATAAAACCTGTTTTGCTACAGCTAACTGTACTTAAAAGATTTAATATTATCATTTAATTTAATTTTAAAATTTCTTTGTTACATATACGAAGTACTACTGTGAATCTAAGAAGGTTTAATAGTAAACAATATAATTCAGTAGGTTTTTTATATTATAATTATAAGATGAACATTAATTTAATAATTAAATAAATGGTCAAATTTTAAATTTTATAAAATAAAATAGAATTTTTAAATATTTAAATGTTAAAAATAATTAGACCATACTTTGATTAACAAACTGTGATAAATGTCTGCGTTTAAGGGTAAAATTTCAATCATACATAACTTGAAACTTTTGTTTTAACAATATAAGTATGTATTTGTGCCAATTTATACGCAATCAGATATTTGCCGATGAATAGAAACTCAATATGATAACTTATAATAACTTATATCATTGATAAGCTTATAATATTAACTTAGAATACGTTTAATACTTTTTTATTTCAATAATAAGACTCACATTATTTGTTAGTTATCTTATTTCTGAAGTTTTATAAAATTATTTCTTGGAAATATAAAACTTAATATTTTAATTGTATTATAAAAACTAAATATTAAAGATGTTAACAGGTCTGGTTTCTTAGTTGTTCGGTTCAATAAAGTTATTATGTAATGAAATCCCGAGTGGAAACTGAAACATGATAAATGGTTTTTAACTTTATTAAAAGTAAATAAGAATTATTGTACATAAGCTCTTCAACGTGTGAGCTTAATCCGATCAGTCTTGAGCTTATTGGCATCATTCTGCAAAAATCACATTCATTTTTAAATAGTTACGCATTACTGAGATGAAGCGAAGTGTATTCTTGCATATTATTGGAACATAAATAGCTCGAATCGAATACAAATTAGGTCTTCCTCTTTCTAATCAACATTTTTTTTTGTCTGAACAAATACAATGTGATTTAATATTATGTATGTTAAGCAAGAATTCGATATATTGATCGCTTTTATTATTTCAATTTCAAATGAAAATAAAGTTTATACCAAAAAAATTTAATAAAAAACCCAACAAATAAACAAAGGATATTAAATCTTGTTGTTTGACTCTCGGGTACTATAAATTTAGTAGTTGTTAACCAAAAACAAAGCTTAACCATTAAGAGTGATTGTTTTGCGCTGGAAATCATTAATCATAAATAAATGACACATCTGTTCAAATTAAATAACTTTCTAGTTGTAACTAATAGTCAAAACTTAATTTAGAATAAATAAACAAAATGATTTTTCTCAATAATTTGTTATATTTGTTGGGAGAGAGAGCTTATTATAGTTTGCAAACCAATTTATTAAATGTATTTTTCCCCTAATTATTATTTTCTGGTGACATTTTCCTTAACATATTCAGTTTGGCGGACAAATGTATTTACTTTTCAAAAAACCAACTGTCATCTAATATGACAACCTGTGTATATGTTGAGTTCTCAACACGAGTAGTAACGCAGTAACTTTAACAGTAATAAATACAAATATAGAAAATAGATATATAGAGAAAATCTATATGTATTAGAAATGATAAGATGTGATACCATCTAAACATTGAGAAATATATATATATTTTAGTTTTTTTTCTGTTCAACTTTGTGTGTGAAATGATTGTTATGTCTACAACCGCTCATCATATCATTTATTTTGTGCCTCTATATCACAACAAAAACCATCTCATCTTCTGATCTTCGGGAGAGGAAGACAGTGCGAGAGAGACAGAGGGAGAGAGAAAGGAAAATCGTTTATTGATTTTTTTCTTCTTCTTTCGCGCTGTGAGAACGTAATAAAAAATAAAGAAACAAACCGTAGAATAAAAAAGCAGCATAAATAGGCATAAAGCGAAACATTCATTTATGTACATTACATATATATTTTTTTTATTGAAACTTTTGCTGAATTCAAACAAAAATCCTAAAATAAAAATATTATTCAAATCAAAATTTGAATACATAATCAAACAATTTTTAAATTGCTTTCTATATATACATAATGTTATATATGTTTTTAGAATTACAGATATTTATTTAAACAGGAATTTATTTTCGGTACTTTAATATAATATATATGTTTTTTAAAGTTTTTTTATGACATTTACGAAATTTCTTTTTAAAAACCGGTAGAATAAAATTAGTGGAGTACAGCACACACTCTTTTATTAGGAGGAAAAAATTTATGAGATAATGCGTAGAGATTGGTAAAAGCATCCAACAGTATAAATAAGACATTAAATTATGCCACAAATATCGATTACTAATTTATATCACTCAAACTTCAAGTTGAAGTTAATATACTATACCGTACAATGTACGCTGTATACTGTAAATGTATTTTAGTGCCGTATACGTATAACATCACGCATATACCCATGTCTATTATACGTGTATTGTATTTGTACAGAATATCGTATATATATTATATTTATTTTATCTTATATATAAAATACTATACATATTTGATTTAATTTTTTTTTGTTCGTTTACTTTACAAGTAAATTTAAAAATTCGAAACTGAAACACAAAAAGTTTTCAACAATTCGTATAATGTAAACAATATTATAAATATTTGGCAAATTTGAAAGCAAAATTTGGTAAATTTATTTGTATTAATAATTTAAATTCTTCTGCAACACATGCATGATCTTTATATAACACACAAGCTTTCATTATTTATATGTATATGTGGCGGCAATCACTCTCTTTATTTGATGTAATATGTAATTTTTTAAAGGAAAAATTTTTTCTCAAAATCCAATTCTTCCCTATTATTTATGAACGACGAAAACTAAAAATAATCTCGAATAATACGAATCCCTGATTTATGATACCGCTATATCACATAACCTATCAATTTTTATGACTATATTTCAAAGAAATATTACCTTTTGTATCCACTATTCCCGCATTTTATAAATTATAAAATTATTGGATTATATATGAGTTATTTATATCAAACTGAAAGTTTCATAAACTTTTCATAAGAGCACGCATTAACTAAACCGAAGCGTACTTTTTAAAGTTTATCGATAGGACTTATATACTAATATTTACATGTATATAAAAAATGTTTAACAGACATATTTGTCAAATTTGATATCATTAATGGGACATAAAAATGGCCTCAATATATACTTGTATTGTTTTTTAATCCAATTTTAAAACATATTTTCTTTGAATTTGTTTTTAATCATGTTTAGTACACCAATAAATACCGTAATATTTTTAAAAAGAGAAATCACTGGAACTAAGATTCTTAAAAGTAATTGTTTAAAGTAATTCGATCCGTTTTAATAGCATTTTACTAGAATTAATTACCGTTTTATTACTTTATTTACACATTAATGCATTAATTCGCAGTAATTTATGCGTTGAATAGCGTTCTAATGAATTCAATAACATTCACAACTCTCGACAATCATGTCTTCGTAACGTTTGAGTATTAAATTTTGATGTTCAGTGATGTACAGCACATTAATAGCACTGAATCGGTTGGGAACGCAACACGCATTTACATGATCACGATCTGCTTTCCAATGCAACAAATGTAAAATACTTTGCATTTTTGCGTGATTCGAGAAGAAATCATTTCGCTTATCGGCGATCGTACAGTCGCCCCGACATTCGTATGCGTTATATGTTTTGGGCGCTATTATCCCCTTTAACCATCCCATGGTTTCGAACTCCACATACGAATCATATCTCGAGCACGCATTTGTATTTAACTGCATGCCATTAGCATCCAGTTTATGATGCGTCGTGAATAACAAAGAATCGGTTGAGTGTTTGTATTGTAGTCTTGATCTATCAAACTCTTCTTTTATTTCCATTGTATCGTTTAGTGCGGCGTGTGTTCGCGAAAAATCATAAATACTGGTATCTATTAAATATGTGGTTTGTTTTTATTAATTTATTGCTGTATGTTCAGCACGATTGATATTTTTATTATTACCTAAACTATGTGTTTTGTTTTTTGTATTTTGATCGCTACTAAATATCACAATTATTGGCTGTTTGTTAATATGATGATTATATCGTTTAGCGAAACGTAAGAATCCATTGTTGGCGCTTTCGTTCAGCATTGAGTTCGCGCTTATGTACAAACCTGTAGGTTTTTGTGCGAATAAAAAATAAAATTATTATCACACGGATTATAAATGGATGTAATTAGTATATTATGCTATAGTGTTCAATAAATAGAATTAAACATTTGTTTAACTTCAATGTGAAAAATACTAACACAGTAGTTGTTAGCAGATATTCAAACTAAAAATGCTTATCTAGAGAAATATATATGTAATTTTTCAATCTGTTGTTCCCTAACATTCCGGAACTTATCACACCCTGAAAATCATGCCCGAAATAATACTTTCTTGCATTGCCTTCACGTTTATGTTTTAGAAACATTCAGTGATATTTTATTGAAAATTTGCATAAAGTTTTATGGGTTTATTTTCTAAACAGAAAATATTATTAATGGTGAAATGATTCAATTGAGAATCGTTTGCGTTTCAAATATAACGAAAATGATATTGTATTTGCAATAAATGATACTTTTTTTGTATAGAAAATGTTCCGAAAGCGTATATAAACATTTAACATATATCTAACAAATGTCATAACACACGCATTTAAGTGCATATTGCCTACACATTTCCACATTACTCTATATTATGATAAAGATCAAGCAATCTTACTGTGAAGTTCATGTGACTTTTTTACTATCTTTCTCGTGATAGTGGGTTCCATTTACTGTATAATCTTAATGCTTCACAATTTATATACAATTTTATATATATTCATGTTTTCTATTAAATTTATAAAGAAATCACATTTTAAACGAAACATTTATTATCTAAAAAAAATAAACTTTAGTGATCTATGCTTATTGATTATCCAATGACCTGATTTTAGTTGAATAAGTATAATACTTTATTCAATATTTATTTTTAATATTTGCTTTTAGTTATCATTAAATTTTTTATAAAATGCTATTAAGTTATGATTTATAACTAGTCATTATTATTGCTGAAACTTTTCTCTGTTATTGAATAGAAATGAAATGTTAAACTGATTCAAATAAATAATACTTAGCAAACTAATTATTATTAAATAATCATGTTATATCAGTATTTCTTAGAATTTTAATATCTAATATAAATTTACCATTTTTAAAATAAATTTTTTGTATTCAAGTAAAAGATTTGAAATGAGTTAATAAAAAAATCTAGAAAAGCATAAGTATTCTGATAAAGTAGAATAGTTAACAGTAGCTCACCATAATTGGCATCTTTATTGTGTAACCATTCCAACACAGTTTTTTTAATATTGAATACTTCCCAACCAGAAGTATGAGCGCTCATACGTCTAACATCTAACAAACGTTTGTTAAGCTGCGATATATTTTTTCCATCTGATATAATTTGATATAACCGAACCTATTAATTAGTTAGCAATTTGAACAAACATTTTATTTTTAATAATTACTAAAATAATAAGTAAGTTTGGTTAGGGTTTGGGCACAAAAGTTACCTCTAAAAGATTATGTTTAGGATCGGTGTGTTGTGCTGTCATTTTCAATTGAGATTTGAGTTGATAGACATGGAATTCCGCTTCCAATACTTGTTCATTTTGGCCAATTTCAGAGGATATGTTGAAATAAAAATAAAATTCTTCACTAAAATCTAAGGAAAATATTTTTATATACTATAAATTTATTTTAAAAAATTTTTATTCAATGTTAATGGAATATCTTAAAAAAATTGTGAATGCAATGAGTGAATAGCCAACTCTTATTTGATATAATAAAAATTATACAATTTCAAAATACGACTCATAATAGATTTTAACAAAAATTATATTTTAATACGTGATATCTATCTGTATATTATTTGAAGTAAAAAATAAAAAATCAAACACAAAAAACAAAGAATATTCTATATTTTGATCCGAAGTAAATGCCAAGTAGTATACACTGTAGATATATCTAACTTATAATTGCCTGTTGGCTCATGAGAATTGGTCAAACATAGAGCACAGTTTTGTGCAGGTAATTGAAAGTTAGAAGCGACTGAAGAGCAAAAACTCAATTATAACCATCACTTCTACAGTAACTATAGAACTGCTGCAGTACTAAACTAATAGCAATGAACTAAAGTTTTAAAAAAAGCAAAATTGTTTGGGAACATAATTTCGTTTCATTTATATCAATTTAAGTGAACATTAATTACTGAATAGATATCATTCGCGTTCATTTATTCTACTTTTTTAAAAACGATAATCTATTTATTATCATTTGTGGGTAAAATGTTTGTATGGATTAATTTTAATTAAATGATAGGTTTATATATGATCAACAAATTATAACACCAGCTATAGTTAAAGCTCTATTTTAAGTCATTTGTTATTTAGTTCAGTTAATTAACTTGAATTTAGCTCTTAAAAGCAGATTACTATTAGAAAATTGTATTTCGTTAAATAATATGAAGAAAAACTAAAACAGTTAAAAAAATTTCAGTAGAGTTTTAATAAATTTGAAAAATAATGGTTTTTAGTTGATTACAGTGCCATAGATGTAGAAAATAAAACGTAAAAGAATACTATAATATAATGATGATTACTGCACAAACAATTTGGAATGAAAGATGCTATATATCAGTATTAATGTATTGTACAACTATTATCTTCAAAATAAATAAAAATTGTTTTCCTATATTTCTGTCTTAAATATATCGCGTTTTGATGTCTCGTCGATAATGAACATCGTTTACAATATTATCTGTCAATATATAGATTTTATAGTCAATTTGTGTAATCTGCATATTTTCCCGACATATCGTATTCTCTATTATCTAATAATCTTTAATTAAACTTAATTAATCATTGATTTGTCAGTTTTCACACAAATTTACGTTAAAGCATCTAATTTATTGTAGACTTGCACTAATTTAAGCACTTTTTACAGTACAGTATAATCAATTAATTGTCATTGTGTTCCACTAAGTATAACAAGTAGGGTTTACTGACTAAAGTAGATTACCTGTAATAGAGATCAAAGGAAATTTCAAACTATAAAAAAATTATACTGAAAAATTTTAGCTCCAAAAAATTAAGTAAAATCTAAGATTTATTGGGTAACAGTATTAATAGTTGAGTAAGTTATGAATCTTAAAACTTGTAACCTTTTATTGCTTCCAAATAAATAAGCCATAAAATTCAATTTTTTAATTTTTTGAAAAGTTTTTTTTAATAAATATTTAACTTTTGTTCAGGTTTTTAATAATAGAGTTTGTATTTATCCCCAAAATCATTACGCATTCGGATCACATTAAAGTATCTCTTTATATGACACCAGAAAATGATCATACATTTTGCTTGTTTTTTAATTGCTACGTTAACAACGCAAACTCGTTCTCACAGTTTCATTTTCTACCTCTCATAAAATAATACTGAATTGTATTTTTATACAGATGCTTAACATTGTTACTGAAAAACAAATTTTCTTGATAAATTGCTTTTAGTTGATTTGAACATAACATATTAATCATATGAATTTGTCATTTCTATTTAATATGATTGGATCGTACAAAACATTTTCATTTTAATGCTAAAATATTATTGAGTGAAAATGCCAACTCTATGGGAGAAACGGCATCATTATTTTAATGTTCGCTCCACTGATATTATTTTTACTTAGACTAAGCGGACTAAATCTCGATTGAAATGTGTTAGTGATTGCCTCAGTCTTACTCCTTATCTCTTTATTTATGCATAATAAGCACAACAAACTCTCCTCAAGAGAGAAATCTCATTTATAAGAAGTTGAACGAAGAAAAATCTGTTAAATACTGTACAGTAATGTTAGGCACAGATATTTGTATAATACAGCTAATACTGAAATTTCATTTTCAAGTTACTAATTGATTATTTGCAGCAGCAGTTTATTATCAAACAGTAAATGTACAAAATAAAGTGATTGTTACCATAACATTATATCATTATCCAAAAAAAAGCTCATTTACCGCACACGAGATTCAAGAATCTTAACTGACAAAACCGAACCATCATTAAAGAGTATAAGCATTTAGAGAATTAGCAGAAAACATTAAGAGCACAACTGTGTATTTTTTATAGGAAAACTTTTGTCATTTAGTTTATATATAATAGAATTAAATTTTTTCCCTTCACTCTCATGTAACACAAGATTACCGTATTTTCCGAGCAAAGAATTAATAATAAGCTATTTTTAAGATCTGCTTACAGTATTGTTTGAGGCATTGTTTTGTTAGGCTTTTGTCGAAAGAATAATATCATTTGTAATAATCAAGTCTTAGCAGTGCAACGACAGAACAACAAAAAAACGTAATATAACGCTGAATTGGTTGAGTTGGCACTATTTGTGCAGTACTGGTGCCAAAATATTATTGGCTTATTTCGACGGGTATATATAATGTTCGTTATATCGAACAAATTCATCAAATGTCCACTATTTTCCGTTCATTTAATGTCTCACTCGCTTTCGTCGGCGCAGACTTTTATTACTCTATTGTTCTTTATAGAGCGGTATCATAAATAATTGCCGCTCTATTATTATATTACAGATCGGGTTTTCGTCTTTTTCTATGACAGCGAGCTTTTATGTTCATTAATCTAATTACTCGTTAAATAATTATTTTTTAATCCTATTCAAAGTAATCCTACAATTTATTGATTAATTTCGCTGTTGATTCTGTTTCGAAACGATGTTTTGCGTAAGAATATGTAAGATTAAGTATAGCTTATCTAATTATTATTCAACATTTGGTATTATTTATGAGTTCTGAGCAAAATATTTATTTTGTTTTTATTTTTGAGAATTATGTTTACAAGTTAAGTGCATTATCGCTTCTATTTAATTAATGATAGCTAACATTATTAAAACGTCTTACAGCGCAACAAAATATAAGCTTACTTAAGAACTTTTTTATCGTTTGTTCTAATTATAAACTTTTATCCATTTATTTCGCTAATTTTTGTTAATTTTGATGAAAGCGAAACTGAAACCCTTACACACTAAGCGCTTTCGGGAGATTAATTGACATTAAAAAATAATAAAAGAATAAAAACAAGTTTTCGATTTCATTGCGAAATTCATATAAAAGTTTACACAAAACTGGATTTTCGGAAATTTTATCTCAAAGTATGTTTTACTTTTTCTTATCGAAATGAAATAAATTCATTGCGAAAATAGAAATTGCGAAAAAATGTGTGCAAAGTTCGCCGATAATAATGACACTGACATTAAGAAATGTTAAGTAAATAAGCTTAATAAAAATAAAATGTGTAATTAATTAGGATATTCATGCCATGCACTATTCACTACAAATATATATTAATAGATTAAAGACGCTTTCCTCCAATTTAGTCGTTTCAAGACGACTAAATTATTTAAACAATTTATCAATTTAAGTGTAATTTATTTATATAATGTTCAGTACACTGAATGGCAGAAAATAGCCAATTAGTTTAGGCTACAGATAACGCTTATGCATGAGCCAACTAAATGAAAGGCAGGAATGAACGAAAGCGAACATTGTTTGATATTTTGGATGCATTTGTTAACAGAAAACAGCATTTTCGTGCGAATAAATATATTATTTCCAAGTTCTCTCTTAACTTATACGCAAATATTTTTTTCACTGTAACTAAATTCATTTACGCAATGATGTTGAATATGTTGCGCTTTTGTGTATATATGATAAATGGTTTAAAGTGATTATATGCTTCTGTGACTATATTTATCCTTCAATGCGTTTGATTGTTTAGTTACAGATTTTCATTATTCGTATTTTGTTAATTATTCCGCGTTCTATTTGCTTGTTTGCGTTTTATTTAATTAATTTAATTTCAATTAATCTATTTTATTGCATAATTGTATGCTAATTATATAACTGATTATGCTTTTAAAAACGTAAAAAGTTTTTAATGGATAAATAATTTTTGAGCTTAAATTTGACTTTAATCGAATTAATTTACTGAATGATGATTAAGGAATTAAATTTTCCAATACATACAACTCTTAGTGTCCAGAATACAACTCGAGTCGCTTAGACTATGAATTAATACCCTTAGAATATTCTTTATTTTTTAAATATCTTATGGCAAGATATTCAATTCAAATTCGTACGCCACTTACGAAAGAAAATTTTTTACCAATTGATGCAATTGCTGCGCAATAAGTTTAAAAGTTAATTTGAAAGTTAATTTCCTATTAATAAATGTATTTTTAATTTTTTAAAGTAATTCACAGCTAATTTTTATTTTTGATAATTTCGCTGTTTTTTAGATTTTTAATAATTATTTTAATAATTTATGAATATTCTCGGAACATAGCTATATTTGATTTACATTATAATGGAAGTATTGGAGATGTTAACAATTAAAAGTTTCTAATAAATATATTTATGAAAATCATATTGTTTAAGAAAATTTTAACTTAATTATTTGAAGTAATTCTCGGTTTTTAAGTAATTCGAATTTTTTGTTGTAGCATATATTTTTATAGAAATTTCCACAGACTTTATTAATATCTTAATTATATCGAAAATGTGCTTTCATTACGTTTCGGGAATTACATTTTCTTCGATAGATTTTCAGTGAATTTCTAAATACTGAAATATTTATAATATTTAATTAATAACAAGGTTATACATTTATAAAAACCTTAATTATAATGGGAATTCAATGACGAATGTATTTGAATTAATTTTTAAAAATATTTTAACGGTTATGTGCAAATAAATTACCGTAAACTTTTGTTATAAAATTAATTTAAGGTCTGCCAACCTTTGTTTTCTATGTGTTTCCTTAGAGTTAAGTTCTTTTCCTTTTTTAGGAATTCTATTCGGTTCAGGTTAAACAAATCTTTATTGGCAAAACCGAAAACCTGATAATCCCTTTTTGCATTGAAATTTAAGGAAATCAATACAGTTTTTGACTTTAATAAACAATAGATTTAGGGTATATGTCCGAGTCTTTTAGGTTCTTGTCATCATAAACTCAAAATCGTACATAGACTATCATTATAAGTTTAAGAACTAGACTGTAACTTCAAAAAAAATATGGGACCCAGACTCGGATCTTTAATGCAGACTTGTACCCGGACCTTGTCCCTTTCGACTTAGACTTATATGAGATAAATATCGGGTTTATTATTGATTGGTTCTGTTTAGATTAGCAGTAGAATTACTACCTGAGTTTGTAATATACTATTAATCTTCATATTCATTATGTACTTACTCTTCATATTTTAATTAAACAATATCTTAACATACTACAGTAATAGATTTCTAAGATCTAATTTTTAAGTCAAGATGGGCAAGATATCAAACTGAAAACAAACTTACGGGCAGACATTGACAAATCTATAAGCAAGACTTCTCTATGAAAATGTCAGCTATTAAAAAAATTACTACTGATTATTATTTATAAATAATTAAATTGTAAATAAATTTTAAAATTCAATGATTTCGATGAATCGTTATATTTTAATTCGTATAATTATTATCCTAATTATTTAACACGCATTGCGCTTATCTATAACGCCAGTAATTATTGGACACATTAAAATGATGAGACTTTATGTGAGTATAAACCTGAGTATATTTCTATTACGGTATTTTTATAACTATTTGAAAAATATTATATAAAGATAATTAAGAAACTTTTCATAACAGTACACCACATATGTCGAATGTTTACTAAACTGTAATTAATAAAATAAAATATCAAAGTTCTATAAAAGTGAGTGTATTCACTGAAAACTACAAAAATTTAAATTATTATTAAACTATTAAAAAATTGTCTTATCTATTTTGTAGTTTAATTTACAAAATCCCATTAAAGATTTAAATTTTCTCAAACCATTTAAATAAAGTTTTTGTTTATAATAACTTGAATCTAGACTTTTGTAGTAAATCCCAGTTTTTATTATTTAAGAAAATATTATGATTTAAAAATATAATATACAAAATACACCTCCGTTTGCTAAAAATAAGGATAATCAAAATACAGAGATTTGAGTTAATTTAATTTTTAAAAAATAACTAAATAAATAAGATCGTATGGAAGCTTACTTAAAGTGATATACAATACAGTGACAGTATATCCAGTCTACTAGTCTTGACATATATCGTAATTACAAACCTATCTGTGAAGGCTCGGAAAAAGCCTTTAGGGATTTCTTGTTAAAGTTAAAGAAATGTCATTACAGATGAATTGTGAAGATAAACAACAACTGAATCAATAAACGCGAATCTGTTTAAAAATAGTGTTTTCTATTTTAAAATTCGGGAGATAATTTGTCCGGCAGTTATTACTTAATTTAATACGAAGGATTTTAACATTTTACCATAAATTCTTAATATTCAACCCTTCAAGGCTTAAGTTTTATGGCTTCAAAATTATGCGAAAATAAATTGTTGCCTAAATATGTCACTCTATAAAAATAGTTTAGGAGGACATTTGGTTTTATAATAGCTGTATATTGTGATTTATTTATTACATAAAATACGGAACAAAATTGTAGGAAATGAGATGATCAATTTTATTGAGAAAAATATGCATATAAATGTTTGCGATAATAATTTTAATAAAATAAAAAATAAGTTATTGAGTTTTTTCAAATATTAAAAGACTTTTTTGAACTTAACTAATGCCATCTGAACAACAAAACCATATTTTTGGTGATGACTAAGGATGTGGGACTTAAAGTGCAAAAAACGAGAGGGAATTTTTTACTTAAAATTTAAATTGGCGTAAAACTGGACTATTGTGTGCAAAGAACTAACATAAAAGACACATCACATATAGCTGATTCCTGGTAGTTTAATACAAAATTATGGAACAAATGTACGTGTTGTTAATACTGTAAGATAGAAAACTCTTTATTAATAAAATACAACGAAAGTATGTACATAATCATTTTCATATTCTGAACTTCGTGATTAGAAAATCACCTAAAACATATCAAAACCGGAAAAATAAGTTTCATATAATTTTAATTATATGAATGGTAATATTGTTAACTGCAATTCAACTTTATAATCACTTTAGATTAATTTATTTGATAAAATAATTTTTTATTTACTGCAAAATAAAATATTTGGGTATAATTAAAAATATTAATAATTTTATAATTTTTATAATTTCCGAAATCAAACCAATAACAGTTTTAAAATCAGAAAAATGGAAACCATACAAAACTAGAGTTTAAGCCCGACTTCCTCGGAGGAAAATGGTTTGAAATTCAAATAAAAGCTACAATCTTACTCTACCCTAACCAAATCTACAACTTTCTACAAACCAAATCTACAAACCCCACCAGTCTCCACTTTAACCATTCTCACCGATTCCTGACAGAAAATGAGGTTTTTTTAACCAGACCCTAAAATGCCAACCCTATAGTGTGACCCCTCATATCGACACGACTTTTTAAACTGAAAGTAATGGTATATGTTTTTACTGTCACCCCCTCTAATTTTTTCGAGCTCAACTCCCCTAAGTTGTCCCGCCTCCTCGTAACCCCCCCATTTGGTCCAAACTCATCGAGCTGTTATAGGGTCGGTTGAACCGTCGGTTAATCGAATCGCGTTCCTTATCAGGTCGGATCGATTTGATTTTTTAGTTATTCTTTTCGGTTCGGTTAAACCGAAATAATTTTACACAAACCCAATAATAAACCGATAACCCAAAAACAAGTTTTAATGACAAAAATTAGATTTTTTACTAAAATTCATCATTAAAAAATATTGTGCATAATTTCAACAATTTATTCTTAAATAAAACGTTAATTTGCTAGAAAGAGCAAAATTATATAAAAATTATTTGCATCATTAATATTTATAATCAAATTATGGATTGTATTATAGAATTTCTATTCACAAAATATTTTTATATCTGTTTATCGGGTTTTCGGTTAACCGTTTCGGATCGGAAAAATTGCTAGACCTTAACTCTCGGTTCGGTTCGGTTAAAATCTTTGTTTTGCCTATTTGACTACAAACCAACCATTTTTACTACCAGAGGACAACTTTAGTTATAATCAAAATATATTAATATTAATTATTACAGCACAATTAATTTTTATTATATCTTGGGAGTTCATTTTTCTAACGATATTAATTATTATTTTTTATATAATCTGCGCAGTGTTTTACTTAAAATATGTGACTATAAAATATTTTTTCTTTAATTACTAAAGATTAAATCCTTAAAACAGTAAATTCATTAATTATAATTTATTTTTATTATATTTGTAATGATTACATAAATTATGGTTCAAGATATTTAGTTCTATTATAGTAATTACTTCATTATATTAAGCTATCGTACACATCAATATAGCACATCCGGCCTCTAAATTCAAGTGTTTAATCCAACCTCATTGACCATAAAAAATTAATGAACGCTATATTATTGGTAAAAATGGATAATTGTGCCAATAAGCTAACAAAATTGGCTCATTTTTATACTGTATAAGATTAACCAAACCAATAATTTATAATCTGAATAAATATTTTTAAAAAATACAAAAATTCCAAAACATTTTTAAAAATTAAAAATATCCAAAATCTAATGCTTATATTCGATTTGCTTAGAATTCATATCATAGTAAAGCACATTTTATAAAAGCGCATAATATAAAAACTGGCATTATATGCGTTCGCCATTACAA
>JAQGAW010000617.1:0-26533 GCA_034698025.1 Phthiracarus crinitus
TTTAACATTAGTTTCAATGGGATTCTAATGTTATCCAATGCAAAAATAAGCTAGAAGACCCCCATTACATACTACTAACTTATACCATAAATTATATAAATAACATTAAAATTAATAAAATAAATTTCTCAGAATAATATTTTACAGTTCAAATATTAAAATATATTATTTAATTCTATTTGTTTACATAACAGCATAGCTTATATAGTAGTTTTTATTCTATAAAAATTGTATTATTTAAATAAATATAGGATTAAATAAATTTAAAAATAATATTTTAAATTTAAAGAAAAAAATATTAAAAATTAATAATATCGAAAATTACAAAATATATGACTTTAAAATTTTGTTTTTAGTTTGTTTTTATTCTCTTATACCTATTTTGTTATAATTTCGTATTTTTAGACACTAACCGTTTATGCCAATCAATTTAGTTAAAATTTGATATTTTTATGAATTGTAATAATATTTGTAGTGTATTTGACTAGTAGTAATCGGACGATTGGATACAGGATAAAATTGGCAATATAACGTGTTATATGTCTTCCACTATTTTTGTGGGTCATCAATCGTCATAATATTTTTAGCGCATTTTCAAATTGTATAAGTAGAGATCCAAAAAATAGCAAGAATTACATGGAAAACAAGCGCTATAATTAGCTTCAAAACTTTAAGGATTAAGTATTTTTATTTTAATAATCTTAAATTAGCTTCGGAAATATTATAGTTATTTATTAATTAAAAAATATAAAAAAATATGAAAACATAAGCTAAAAATGTTAAAATAAAGTAATTGCTATTGAATCATAAATTTTGAGCTAATATTTAGTGGTATAGCCACTCGATTCCAATATGAATATAAAGACAGGTTTCTTATCAGTAAATTACATCTATATGTGGCATAGCCATAGGTAGTGGAATAGCCACACAATTCATTGGAGTTTATATTTTGGGCTTCAAATTAATTTACAACCAAAAAATGGCAAAACTTATGAATTATAATTTGATATCTATTAATTAATGACATAGCCGTCAGATAGTGGCATAGCCATAGGTTGTGGCATAGCCATAGGTAGTGTTATAGCCAAAGGTAGTTACATAGTCATTGGTAGTGGCATAGCCATAGGTAGTGTTATAGCCATAGGTAGTTACATAGTCATTGGTAGTGGCATAGCCATTGGTAGTGGGATAGCCATAGGTAGTGTTATAGCCGTCTGTTAGCCGTATATTTAATCAATATTAATCAGTTTATGTGAATTAAAAATAAATTTATGTAAAAGCGATATTGAAAGTAATATAATTATTGTTGAAGTCAAAATCTAATTCATTTTGAAAAACAAATAAAAATTTTATTACAAAAACTATCTTTAAATTTAGAAATAAAGATTAAATATTATAATATTTTTAAAAATTTTCATATAAAGAAACTACAAACTGTAATTAATATTTTTATTTTTTAGTCAAATAGGCTTTTCTTTTTGCTAGAATATAAATGGAATATAAAAAATTAAATTAATTATTTATTTACAAGGTATAAATATTTTTTTATCATAGAAATTCATGGAAATTTATATTTTTAAAATAAATATTCTCTGAAATTTATAACTTCTTTTTCTTAAATAATTTAATTGAACTTCCATATTTTTCAAAGTATTAAATATGTAAAATTTAACATGTAAATTATCATATATAATTAGAATGTTTTCTTAAAGATTATTTTACAATTTGTGAATTTCAAATCTATTCAGTATAATAAAAAATAATTAAAATTAAACAAAAGTTTATATATATTTATTAAAAACAGAATTAAATCATTTTTTTAGATTTTTTAAACTTAATTTTTAAGATAACGAAAACAGTTGGTTGTATATTTGTCCTATCTTTGGAGAATTTCATCAGTTAGGATTTCTAAAAAATAGAAATTGTTTGAACCGAAACTTTATTTTACATCTTCAATCTATGTTTAAATGCAGACAAAAAAAGTTGGATTCCTTTGGTACTCAATTAATAAAATGTTTTAAAGCTATTCCTGTGTTAATTAATTGATTTATTCTAAATAATTTTTGTAAATTTAACTAGTTTCGATTTATCTAAAACGGTTAATCGTAAACATTGGTTTAATTAATTCATATCTGATTTAACAATAAACCATTTGTCTGTATTTAATTTATTCATGTACATTCTCTAAATTTCATATTTATTATTTTTATTTCATGTTACACTGCTTATCAATTTTCATTAGTAATCGCTTAGCTTTACATTCGCTTAGTTTAATTTATATCCAAGAGAATACTCTTATTTCGCATTTAAGGAACGGAAGTAGAAATAATCTTTTCGAAAGCATTCGCATACAGTTCGAAAGCTATACTGTTTTAAATTTCAAAATGGTCTATAAATCTCAATACTGCCATAATATCTGTCTTCAAATTTAAATTAATTAAGATTTAATAAATCCTTCTATTCTATTGATAACTCTTATTGTTTCCTTATGTATAATAAAATTAAAATTTTTAATAAACAATTATAATTAATTTTTCGTAATTTGTCTATTTCTATATTTATAACGGCATAAGCCACTCATATGCGTTGTATATTCAATGCTTATTCTTTTTTAACTAAATCAATCAATATAAAAACTTATATGAAGTGTAATATGTCATTTTAATGAATTTTAATTTTATATAGATTTTTAAAAAATTTTCATTATATTTACTTTTCTAGCAATTAGTCTTTTCATAATTAAATCCATTAATATTTAAAAAAGTTTTTTAAATCCCTTAATAAATATAATGTTCGGTAATCAGCTTTATTATAACAAAATAAATTCCAAGTCCAAATATATAAGCTTCTGGGGTCAGATAAATATTTTTCTAAAATTTATAAAGCATAAAACTTGCTTTTTTGACAATAATTAATTTTTTGATAAAAAAATCCTTATTTAAATTTTATTTTTTTAAATACAGAGTAAAACTAAAAATATTTATTATAAAAACATCTTTATAAAAAAACTATAAAGTTATATTAAATCTAAACACAATACTCTTATGAAATAATTATTTTATAAATATTGGAAAGTGGACTTTCTGTTATTTATTTTACATTTTATTTTCAAGCCTTTGAACTCAAATCTGAATTGCTTAACAAATAAATTTAGTTGATAAAGACTATATAAAATCATCTTTTATAGCTCACTAAAACTAAAGTTGCAATTGGATTTTACAATTCAGTGGGTTAGTCTTTGTGTGTGGACCGATATTTTATTTTTTTCAAAAAAGACTATTGTCTTCAAAAAATCCTTTTTATAATTATTATTGTAAAAATTTATTCTTGGAAAAAATATTATTGCTAAAAAATCATAGTTAAAATGTTATAAAAACTAATTGTTTAATATTAAATATTTTTTTCAAGTAATATTTGCATCACATTGTGAAATTTTTTGGTGCCCTATTTAGTGGTCACATTAAGTGTGTCTCACCGACAGTTTCTAACTAAGTTTTAAAGTAGGCGTATAATAATACTATTTTCTTCGGACACATGATTAAGTTAAACAAAAATAATTCATGCGATGTGCACTCAAAAAATTGATAATCAACAACTGAATCAAAATTCTCCAAACCCTATGTGAAATATTATTTATATCAATATGAATGAATAAGATAAATAAATGTTTAAATAGATTAGGTTTGAATGGTTTCATGATTTACATAACAAATGCTGGATTAATAATATAAATTTATTCAAACAGAGATTAAATTAGATGTACACAACAAATCAAATAATATAAAATTATTACTCCAATAAACTATAAGTGTTTTTCATATTTATGATTTAATTAATCGAAAATAATTTCATAAATACAATTGTAAACAAATAAACGGATAGATAAATAAACGATAAAACTGACTGGTATAATCAAATCAATAAACACGATATCTCAACAATAGACAGCTAAAAATGAACAATAAAATAAACTGTGATTTTACTATTAAATTAGAAATTCCATAAATAATAATGGTTTTTTATAAAAATTTTCAATAATATAAAGTTTTAATTCATTATGATTTAAGTAGTGTTGTTTTACTTCAAAATTTTAATTTTGCTTTTCTTTTAATTTTACTTTTTCAAAATATTTTTATTTCAATTGTATTTTACTATTTCTTTTAGTTTTCATTCTATATTTAATTGTATTTATCTTTTATTTTAAGTTAAAATATTTTAAATTGAATTTAACTTTTTTAATATTTTTGATATTAGTTTTGATTTTTGAAAATCAAAACAACACTAATATTATTTAACTTCTAAAATATTAATATTATACAATTGCGGATTAAATATAAAGTTTGAAAAAAAAATTGTTTTAAAAAGAAATATAAAGAAATCGTTATACAAATTTATCCAATATAACTAATTATAACTTTTATTTAAAATAAATAAAGTGAATTAAAAAATTTTTACAGCTTCTCTTTATTAAAATGTATAGAAGTGAAAATGTAAAACATAAATAAATGTTTATTTATTGAATTGATTTTTGAATTTGTTTACTTAATTAATATATATATGAGTTTTTATAATCCTATCCCGAAAAGTTTATACATTATTAAATTTATTGCTTTGTTATTTGATGCCAAACATAACTCATAAAAAATTTTGTTGCAAAATATCCGTTAACTATTATAGATAGACTAATAGACATAAATCAAAGAAAAATTATTATTATTGTATAATAATTAGTAGTGTTGTATCGCTTATAGAATTTTAATTAAAAATCAAAATATATTTTGAATTTTAATTTTTAGTAATCAAAATCAAAATAGAATCAAAATAGAATTTCTCATTGGAAGTAAAATCAAAATACAATCAAAATGATTTTAAAAGTTCAAAATACAATCAAAATACAATTTAAATTATAATTTTGATAAAAAGCAAAATCAAACTACAATTAAAATTATTTTTTTACTAAAATCAAAATCAAAATACAATCAAATTGATTATTATAGTAAAAATCAAAATCAAAATACAATTAAAATACAAAATATTAAAACGATACAACACTACATTTAACCCTTGATTTCAATGGAACAGATTTTGTATATTAAACTTGCCAAACCTTTTGAAAAAATAATCTAATATATCTCAAATCGTTAACACTTTGTAAAATTATTGAAATTAGGGTAGTAAAAATTTTTAATGAATATTTTATACAATTAAAACTTACATAAATTTTATTTATATTAACATGTTGAATCTGTTAGAAAATTAAGAAAATTTTTCATTGTTTTAAAATGGTTTACATATTTTATAAAAAATATTTATCGAATAAATTTTGCTTTGTATATATACGTTGTAGAATATATAATAAGAATTAGTAAAGTAAGAATTGTTTAAAGACATAAAATTAAAATTGAAATTTTGTTTGTTATATAAAGTTATATTAATAAATTCATATAACAAATTATATCTATATTATTTTTAAAAATTGTAACAAATTATTTAATAATGTTAAAAGAACAAAATAAAATATAATTATATCATCGTAAAAAACATGACAGGAACAAATCAAAATTTAAATATTCAAAATAAAGTTAATAAACAATTTTTAGTTTTAAATCACTTACAAATTCATAATCCTTTACAAATTAACAAATTATAATAATATTTTAAATGTTTTTATTAATAATGGTGTCTTTTATAATAAAATTATAAAACAAATAAATAAATAAATAAATTTATTAGACTATAAATATGTTTATTTATCAAATTTGGAAAATAATTTTAAAGTTTTAATATTTTTGTTAATATATCTTATTTCTTAAAGTTTTAAGTATTAAACAATCCGAAAATAATCGAAATTATAATATTTTATTAATTTTAATTAAATTTTTTATTTATTAAAATTAATTATTTCATTTTTAAATAATTCTATTATGAAAAATATAAAATAGACAACATACGATGTTTACCAAATAGTTGTTGATAGATATAAAAATAGTTTAACTTTTATCTAATTTTAATCTATTTTTAATTATAAATTATTTGTTTTGGAAAGATTGAGAAGAAAAGCTTGTTTGATGTATAATGTGTATCAGTTGGTATGGAATATCTATTTTGTTTAAAGAGTATGGTTACGTTTTCACTTTTGATTATTACATCGAAGTGTTTATTCAAATAAAATAAGACAAAATAATGTTTGCCCAATTATGTATAAGAGATAATTTTGATAGATTTGGTGCTGATTTATGTGAAGTTATATTAAATTATTTATCCATAAGTGATTGTTTTCGTTTACAATGTATTAACAAACAATTCAAAATTAAAATTTTCAATAAACAATTTAAACTTACAGTAGTTGACAATTATTCAAAATATTGGAATACAAACTACTTTTCAACGATTAAAAAATTAATTATTTCGAAACAAATTGATTCAAATATTAAAATAACTATCTTAAATAATCGATTACTAAATAATGTGATAATCAAATGCATTAATATTACTGATATAACTATTGATGGTTATAAGATTAAACTAACAGACGAAACAATTAATGTTTTAAAAAATAAATGTAAAAATTTAAAACATTTAACAATTGGATTCTATAAAGCAGTTATATCTCATAAATTATGGATAAAATTTTGTAAGAATAGTCTCAAAAATCTGGAAATATTTACAGTTTGTGAAGGATATGGACATACAATTAAAAATATCTCACATATATCAACATTGATATCATTAGCTCCAAATCTTGTGTCAATACATTCTTATATAAGTAAAAGTATATTCGAAAAATGTCTTCAACTAAAAAAACAGTATTTATTCAATAATAAACTATCAATTAGTAGTTATTATATATATGATAAAAACTTCTTAGAATTTGCTGATTATTTTAAGTATCGATTAAAGTCATTAAATGTTTGTATTTGTCCAAATATTGTTATTGAATTGTTGAAACCTTTAGCAGATTTCGATAGAATAAAATATCTTCATTGTGATTTATTGAATAAAGAAAATAAAAATTTTGTTGAAGTGTTAAAACAGATTGGATTGAGATGTAAATCATTAAAAGAATTAAAGATTAGGGGACTCATTGTACCATTTTATGATGTGTTTTCTCGTGGATTTCGTTTACTTGAGAAATTGATTATCAACGATAGACATAATATAAGCGAAAATAGCGCTTTATTAAAATATTTAATTAATATAAAACATTTGAAATTCATTTATTCGATTATAGATGAAAAAGATTTCAAAGATATTCATTTATATTTACCAAAATTAAAGTCTATCGATATTATTAGTGGTAATAAAGACTGTCAACTTAATAAAGAAATGATATCAATATTAATGCAACATTTATCAAAATTAAAATATTTATATGAATTAAAGATTGATTTGGAATTTAAAGATTGCTCCAAAGCAACCGATGATATTGTTATATTTATCGAAAATTGTTTAAGTATAAGAAGAATAATTTTATATTCAAGACATCTATCAATTATAGATAAAAATAAGATACAAGACCATATTAATAAATATGATAGAAAAATAAATTTAAAAGAAATTTTGATTTTCTGATTTAACTTCATTAAATTCATTAAATTTAACGTTTAAAATTTAATTATCATTTTTTTCTTATTAAATATATTTTTATTTAATTATAAAAAATTTACATATAAAGAATATGGAATAGTTTATTATAATAGTAAGAAGATATAATTTTTTATTTACATATATTAATCCAACTAAAGTATCAACGGATACATCACAATCAAAGTTTGTGCATTTGTTTTAATAGATATTGGAATACTTAAAAAAAATACATAAAATTGTATAAATCAAAGATAAAAATCGTTCTAAGTATTTCATTAAAGAAATTTTATTGCTTTAAAAAAATAATTCATATTGTTTAATCAAAGAGATAACGATTATTAGTATTATTCTAATTAAATATAAATTTACAAGTTATAATTTATTATGAATTTGAATTTGAGTTTATATAACGTTTTCATTATGTTTTAATTTTATGTTTGGTATAAAATTTATTTTTTAATGTTTAAATAAAAAGATTTAAAATTAGGATTTTTTAAAAAATTATTTATAATTATTACACTAAATCAGAGTATAGTTATACAAGTAAATTAAATTTTTTATCAAAGAACTTACCAATATTTTTATTCTGATAACTATTGATCCTTTTTATTTCGTTTTATTATTTTATTAAAAATGTTGTTTAATTTGGTTAAATAAATAATAAAACGAATTTCGTTTAAATACTTTACTAATTTTTTTTAAAAACTAGTTTTATATGTTCATAAGAATTTTAAAGTCTATTGTTCAAAATTATTTTCAGTATTTTAGAAGAATGATATTTGCTATGTAAAACTTATTTGACTAAAACATATAAATTATATATAGTTTTAAATAAAATCTTGATAAAATTTAAGTCATTCTTAGAAACATAGCTTTCTTTTTTTGAATTTTTTGATGAGATTTTGTGTTATTTAATTTAAATTAAACACTTGTAATATTACTCAAAAATATAGGTTAAAAAATGTTTTTATTTCGCTTTATTTATTAAATGAAATTCTTAAAAATTAAGATTTGTTGTGATTTATATCGTTTAATTTGTTTAAACAAAAAAAATGAGCACTACCGATAAGTAAAGTCATCAAATTCAATCATTCAACGGATTAATTTAGGAAAGAAAAGGAAAAAAGAGTAAAATTCAGGATAAAATTTTCTTTGTTAATTTAAATAAAATAACTATATTTATTGATTAAATAATATTCAATATTTTATTTAAATAAGTTATATCTTTTTTCAGTTATAATATCTTAATAAAAAATAGATATTTCGATATCACATGTGACAAGCTTTAAAAATATTTTTTATAGACGAAATGCTAATAAATTTTTTAAAAATCAGGATTTTAACTTAAATATCTATCCAGTTTAACCAGACAAAAATTCATTTAATTTTTAAAAAATGAATATTACGAAATAACATGCATTTTCATGATTTAACAGTAAAATTCAGGATTTTCAGGAACAATAAATGGGTCACAAAATGCTTCTTTTAATGTGATTTGTACTCATATTTTGTTGTATTAATATTTAGGCCTGTAAAAACAAGGACTTTACTAAATTTGACAAGTCTAGCGATAACTATTAGATTAATATTTAATAGTAAGAGTACATTACGTTTTTACTTAATGGTAACACCCTTTACACTGTTTACTGGGATAATCGCTTATAAATATATTATTGCTGGAAGATATTAAATCATTTATGGTTTTTCCGTTTTACAAACGTTTTGAAGTATGCAACTACAATTATAAAAGCAATAATAATTTGATGTTATATAACAACTAAACAAAATTTATACTCATTAGTAGTGTTCGAACATCGAAGGAAAGCAACGCTCGTTAAAGGAATTTTCGTTATAAGAATAATATGATTAATAATATATTAGTGATTATAATCAAATAGTTTAAGTTTATTCAAATGACTTCAACCGATTTCATAATCAAAACCGAAAAAAGTTCGCCCACTTATTCGAGTTCAGGCGATGCGAGAGTAGACTTTTTTTTTCATATTTGCGAAGACGCTAACGAAAAAAAAACGTTATCATTGATTGAGAAATCGTGGTCATGCGAACCATTGGACACATTAAAGTTAGTGGCATTTCTCCGAGACATACGTCATGGAAAGGGAATACGTCTTCAGTACCAGATATGTCTGCTTTGGCTCTATAATAATCATCAATACACTCTTTACAATAACTTGGAAACGTTTGTTTCGTTTGGTTATTGGAAGGATTTGTTGCACCTTCTCATGACATTATTATTTGAAGTAACTCTTCCGCAATATTTGGATGAATCGAAAGTAAGATCAATTTATAGGCGCAAATCGAATTCATCGAATAAACGAAAGCATTATGCTCTCACGCCATACGATAAACTTGTTTATAAAAATTTAAAGAAATATAGAAAATCCCTAAAGAAAAAAAAATTAGTTTCTGAGAAGGATTTGAAAGTTGACAATATTCATAATAAACCAAACTTTGATCAAATAAATATTGAGTCTCAATGCAAACAATTAGAAAATAAAGTTTCACCGGATAATCCTGGAACAAAAACTGCTATAAATCATACAAAAGAAATGAATGAAAAGAGAAAAATATTTTCTCAAATACGTTACGAAAATGATGAAAAATATCGTAGATTTTTCGATAAAATCGTTGAATTGTTTGCCCAACAATTAAAATCCGACATTGAAAATATGTACAAAGGGGTTGAATCGATATCTTTAGCTGGAAAATGGATTCCATCTGTTGGCAAACATTTTGATAAATTTCTATCCATATGTAATCACATTGGAATAAAATTAATTAAATTAATGGGTAGACAAGAGTTGTTGTCGAATACAAATCTTGTGAACACATTCTATAAAAAAGAAGTTTGCAGTGCTTTAAGAAGTTATTTGCAAATACCAGAAGTTTATATGTCTTCGAACAAATGGTCTGAAATAGAGTATAATAGAATTGCATCAAAGAGTATGCAAAAAAAATAAGTCTGCGTTTATAAAACATGACAAAGAAAGGTTCGAATCATATGTTACATCTAAAAAGATAATCGCTGGCGCAACATTAAAACCCATCGAAATCGTTCAAAGAGGTATGCGTTTATCATATAATAGTGATAAATTAGAGATAAAGGTTCTCGAAAAACAATGGCTATCGTTATGCGAAGAAATTCAAAAAAAAAGGAGGAGGTCTTCTGAAAAATGCGATTGCAGTTTGCGATGTAAGTAGTTCTATGAGCGGTGAACCTATGAATGCAGCGATTGGTTTGACTATTCTAACCATGCAATTGTCATCTCCGCCATGGAATTCATTATGCATTACATTCCAAGAAACCCCGAGTTTTCACAGAATTGATCCACAGAAAAGTTTTATGTCAAAACTTAGATCATTGGAAAGAATGGATTGGGGCGGATCCACTAACTTTAATGGTGTTTTTGATTTGATAATTAAAATAGCAATTCGAAATCGACTGATCTCCGAACAAATGCCTAAATTACTGTTTGTTTTCACCGATATGGAATTTGACATTGCATTCCCTGGCGCTTCGAAAACTAACTATGAAATGGCAGCGCAAACATTTAGAAAAGCTGGATATTCTTTGCCATCAATTGCTTTCTGGAACTTACGTTCTGACAAAGAATCAATGTCAACACCCGTTAAAATTAATGAATTTGGAACACTACTTCTCTCCGGTTATTCTGGTCAACTATTGTCTCTTGTTTTAAAAAATGAAGATTTCAGTAAATTAACTCCAAAAATGTTAATGCGTCAGGCTATTGATGATAAGCGTTATGAAGTCTTAAAAGTATATGATTAAGTTTGTCTATATATTTTGGATGTTTTTTAAGGGTTTCTTATTTTTACAAAACTTTTTGATTTGTATATATTTTTTTATAGATTAATTGCTTATAGACGTAAAATTTTTTTAGAACCAAAATTAATTTATTTGTTTATTTATTTTATCCTTTATTAGTGAAGTAATAAATAAATAAATTAATTTAAAGTTTTTAGGATATCTATTGAGCCATAATAAGGTAGCATTATTAAATGATAATTTAATATCAGTTAAAAATTTTCTAAAACCACAATTAAAAATTGTTCAATTAATTATAGGAAAAAGTTAAATATCATTGAAATTGCACCAAAATTATTAAACCATATGGTTTACTTTATCTGATTTATAAAGTCTTTATATGATTTACCTTAATAAAATTAAATGTAATAATTGATAAAAGCAAATTTGCTTTCGAAAATATTAAACAAATATTTAATTAAAACCTTAATTATAAATATACGACAAAAATAATGATTGATTCTAAAATTAGAAGAATAGTAATAGTAATATTATTATTTGTAAGCTTTTTATTTAATAATATTTTAATAAAATTATATAAAATGATTTATTTTTTAAAAAATGCTTAAATATAACAGAGAATTTCAGAATTAAACTTGACCTATATTTACCACAAAAACAATGTTTATTTTTTTACCAAATAACAAAATTTAAATAGTTATTCATGTTGAATAATCTTTTATTTTATTTTGATGGAAAAACTTTTTATATCTTATAATAAAAATATAGGATAAGAAATTAAGGTTTTTTATACAGTTAACTCAACTTAATTACTAATAATTTCCAATATATCAAAATATATATAAAATATAACATTATATATACAGTAAAGTGACTCAATACATTAATGTTTGCATATTTCGGCACTTAAACTATTACAGACTGTGTTTTTTATAGTTCAAAAAATTGAATTTTATTTATCATCAATATTAAGTCATTTCGTTGTTGAGTCACTTTACTATATAAAATAATAATTCAAAACTCTTTATGGTTTACTTTCTTTAATATTGATATTATAAATTTAATAAAAATAGTTTTTCAATTTATATAATATTTAGATTATTCAATTAATAATTTTAATAAAAAATATTAAAACAAATAATATAGTATATATTTGATTTAATAAAGCGTATAAATATATTCATTTATATTTTCATTTACATTTTCATTTATATTAATAGTAAGCCTATAGTTCAAAAATTAATAGTTTATATTAAAATGATAATGTTGCCAAGGTTAACAATAAAGGTGTTATTTATTCTTATTGTTACCAAAAATGTTAATTCTTTATTAATATATTAATTCTATTAGTAAAGTCAGAACATTATTCTAGTATCAATGATTTAAATTTCGTTATATTTTGATAAATTTTTTAAAATAATATTTTTAATTATATTAATATAAAAGAATATTCTTATTAAAATATAAACAACTATTGAGTTCTTGTTATCTAGAGATTCTAAATGATAGTTTTTGCTAATTTTTATTATACAAGTTTAAAATTTATAAATTTTATTATCAAAACGTTATTTGGATCTATAATTACCCTAAATTTAACAAAATTTTTGTCCATTTATATTTTATTAATTGTCATTTTTAGATTATATAAATTTTTTGTTTATTATTAAACCATTCATAAATAAAAATGGACTATTTGTTATAATGATAAAATGACTATATAATATTTATAATAAGCAATAAACAGAAAAATTATTAAATATTTAAACATTTTTAATATTTTCATATAATACTCTAATAAGAAATATTAAAATAACAAAATATAACAAAAATAAATTTTATTTGTATGATTTATAATTTTAATTAATAATTTTATTAATAAACAATTTGGTTAAAATCAAATGGTTTTGATGGAATTATAAAATAAAAAGAAAAGTGTTTACTATGTCACCAATATTTCAAATTAGAATAATAATAATTTTAATAAGTTTGCTAATATTTTTTAAAAATTATAATGTTTTGACAAATTATTAAAAATTTAAAATAAAAATATAATTTTATTCATTAATGATAAATAAAATTTAATTTAATTTACATATAAATACCATAAAAAGAAACATTATTAAACCAGAAAAATTATTCCAAAAAATTTAAATAGAAAATGATTAAAAATATTTATTATAAACAAATAAAAATTTTTGATAATAAATTAATTTTTATTAGTTTATTAAACTAAAATTTTTAAATTAATAAGAATTAATTTATAATACAAAATACAAATAATTTTAGTACTTTGATTTAACTCTTAAGTATTAATTCATAAAATTTGATTTTTTATATTTAGTTTCAATTTGAAAAATAGAATATATAGTTTACTAATTTCTTTTGATTTAATATTTTAGTTTATTTCTGATTGTTATATGAATCGTTATATTCATTTTTGCAATGCTTTGATATATGTCCAGATTCTCCACATTTGAAACATGCAATAGCACAAGATTCGAGATTATTGTTCCCTTTGAATGACGAGATTCTGTCATCATTGTTTCTGCTTTGATTATATATGACATTAGACAACTGTATTATCGCGTCACATATTTGATTTTTCTGAATTTCCATGGCGTCTGATAATAGAAGACTTTGAGCTCTTATCATTTCAATCATTTGTTTTATTAAAGCTTCAAGTTTCATTTCCAGATTGGGTATCTTGTCAGTGACGATGCCTTTCTCTGCATCTCTAAAAATAATTCTTTTATATTGTAAACTTTTTATAAAAATTTTTATTACCTTGACCCTATTATCTCTATTCGATTTAATTTTTCTATAAATTTTGATAATTGGAGGAGCTCTTTTATTGTTTTAGGTTGTTGAATATAGATTATTTTAGCCATTTCGCTGTCCATACCATCAAGGATTTGTTCTATTATATCCTTTTGTTCAATACAATTATTCATTCCATCCAATCTTTGGCAGAGAATGTATTTATCAATTATATATTTTGATACAATCTCACCTGGAATTTGAATTCTTTTTCTTATCTCATCTCTCAAATCTTCCTTGTAATTATATTGCAAGAAGTGTTCTCTCATCAACAAAATGAGCTCACAATATGTAAATGATGATCGATTTATAAAAAATATTCGAAACCAATTCTTAGCTGTGCCAGTTAAAAATGCCGGTAAATATTTCAATTTTATTGTGTCGCTCCATTTGTTTATATATGCAATATATTCAAAATCATCAATCCAATTGTTTATGTCCTGATGGGAATCACCACTGAATAAATCGATTTGAAGTTTAATTTTTTGTGTTGGAGCGTTTGTGACTTCTCCAATATATGCTACTTTTGTTTGACCAGTGATCATGTCATTTCCTTCTACATCTGTCAAACTAATCTTATCTGATTTACTAATTAATGTTTCGATACTTGTTATCAACACCTTTTCTTCTCTATCTGCCATAATAATTAAAATATATGTTTCTTCAAAATATTGAAATTGATAAAGTTACGTTCTCAAAATAATATCAATCTTAACAAAAAATATTTTAGATAAAATTATATTTTTTGAGTAAAAAACTTAGAATTTATATTATCTAATATTTTGAGTAATTTTAAATCCTATACAGTAAACTTTTATTTAAAAAATTTGTTACCATGCAATGAACAATGGTAAAATCAATAATGATAAAACTGCTTACTAATAAGTTTATTAATACAAGTCTTTTAAACTCTAGTTATTTGATAAAAAAAATTATTTAATAATAATTTATTAATTTAATAATAAATTATTAAATAATTTTTTTAAAATATTAGTTAAAATTTTGGAAAAAATTAATATAGAATAATATTAGCAAAATTAAAATTTTTAAAAATAAATTTAATAAATGGAAGTTTTTTAATTTATTTATTTATAAAAATATTCACACTTTTATTTGTAACAACTAAAAATCGTAGATTATAAAATATAAATAAGACATATTTCCTTTACAGAGAAAGGATATTTTGGTAAATAAGATTAAGTATTTGGTATTTATTTTTGAACAAAAATTAAAAGATTTTGGAGTTTCAAAAATTATTATAGTACTAAAAATATTCTTATATTTAATTATTTAATATCATTAACAAATTTTACTAGTTTCGAATAGAATTCCTCTTATTTAATATAATATTTTGCTATTATAATATTTTAAAGAGAATTATAATTTATCCTCATTCTAAAAATTTTTAAATAATTAAGACTAACATTAAATACAATACCTTTGATAAAAAGCTCGTTTTTAGAGTGATATTTAAATATTTTTAGATATTTTAAATATCTATTATGTTTAATATACAATTTTATAAAATATTTTGTTGTTAAAACGATTTTTAGTCTAATTTAGTCGTTTAATGAAATTTGGGATTTAATCATATATCCTGTCTCTAATCATAAGAATTAAACTTATACAGGCATTTTATACTATACCTTTAGAAAATATTAAATACCATCTATACGGAGTATCTATTTTTACTTTTTTAATTTTTGAGTTAAGATTATATTTAATATTATTTATATTTATATATTCTTGTTAAAAATGTCATTGAAGGAAAAAAGTATTAAATATCTATTTTTAGATAATCATAACTGTTTAATTCACACTTTATATACTTTTATATATATTTATATATTTTTTATGTTATACTGTGATTAATATATTATTGTTTAATTATAATTATAAAATTATAATCATCGACAAAATTTTTAGGACATGTCATAAATTATCTTAATTTACCCTATTTTGTTTTAGAAACTTAAGTTATCCTTATTATCAATATATATATAGCCACAAATGATCCCTATATTTTACATTTACGCTCAATTTCTAGTTATTTGTTCAAAACTGTTTGATTAAAATTTATGGAAAAATAATTTATACTATTTATTATTTATTATCGAAAACTTTACAATAAATATAGTTAGGATTTTTATGATATCCAATAAATCTTCATAATATACATAAGAACGCTATTTTAACACTAATACTAAAGATTTAGCTATTATTAAACATAATTATTTACTTAAGATTGCATACTTTTAGAAAATACAGTTATTTTCAGATAATAACTGTTCATTTTTTTCTAAATTTTATAAAATTATGTTAAAATCAAATTAAAAATACTATAAATTTTTATTTTTTGTGCCCTAATTTTGACACTTATTTGTACTTTTTTAAGCCCTTTTGCCCTAACATAACAAAAAAGTTTGTCCCAAATTATCCTATCTATGATAATAATTTAAATCTTTTAAACTAATATTAGATCTAAATAAATTATTAAGTAAATTGAATTCTAATTTGTATTTATAATACTTTAACAATCAATTAATTAGTATTATTTTGGAAAAATCTTTTAATTTATTATTTTGTTTTTTATTAAAAATTCAAATAAGTTTGAAAATTAAAAATTAAAATATTTATTATAATTGATTTAATATAATTTAAACCTAAATGTTATAATAGCTAGGGCCGTGAAAAACGTTAATTAACGATTCTTTAATAATATCCAAAAATATTTATATGAATACGTGAATAAAAAATATAGACGATTTTTAACTATTATAACATAAAAAAACTATATTTAATTTTCGTTTCTAACGATTTTATTTTATTTTAAACGATGTAATTTTAATGAAAATATGTCATTTTCTGATAAAAAATATAAATAAATTGTCGCTTTAATCCGACAATGTTTTGTAGGGGGCGAAATAATGAGGTTAATTCTGAAAAATTATATAAAAACCTTTTGATAAAAAAAATTTTTAAATAAGAAAATAATAAATATATTGCATATTAATGATTTTTGAAACTGAAATCCTACACCAGATTAAGTTAATAGTACGTATAGTTCTGTTTTGATAACGTTATTCAAAAGAATTTTCTAAGGATTTTTTACCATTTTATAACGATTTTCTCGGCCTTAATAATCGCTTAAGAACAATTTAAATAAATTTTTCGAAAATGTCTGAAAAAACTTTTATACTAATTTGGAATTTTAAACTATTATTTCAATAAAGAAAAAGTTTAGAGAATTAAAAATACTAATAAATTAGAAGCATCTAGTAATAATTAAGAATACAGATTTTCAAGTTTATAATGCCGATAATGATGAAATAAATTAAAATATTTGTTTTTGATTTAATTATAACTAAAATTTATGTGTAGATAACGAACTTTTATCATATCTGAAAATTAAAAAAAAATTTAATTTTATTAATTATGGAATTTTAAATCATTGATAAAGTAGTAAAAATTATAAAGTGATCTCTATGTATTATTATTCTCTTTCTTGTTTACATATTTAATTTTTTATAAAATTTTAAATTCTTTATAAAACATTTCTTTATTTCAAGGTTCAAAATGAATATTTTCATAAAACATGAATATTTTGAACTCTATTGTAATATTGTTTTGCATGAGATTTAAAATGTATTAGCTGTAACAACAGTTGTTGTTTTATTACGTTACTTTGCGTTTTTTCATTCGGACATCACACACGAAAGTTTTTATTATATTATATACTAGTGCAGCACCCAATTTATATTATTATCCGTTGTTTCTTTTAACCCTTCATAGCCCGTTTCACTGTAACAACAGTTGTTGTTATATTACGTTACTTTGCGTTTTTTCATTCGGACATCACACACGAAAGTTTTTATTATATTATAATATAATATTAAATTAAATTTATATAATTATTTTAAAAATAAATATCATAATACATATATTTATCATTATAATAGTATTTTGTAGAAAATAAGTATTTTAGATTTTAAATAAGTATTATTTTTATATGAAATTTTATTTTTTATTTTATAATTTTTTTATTAAACATCAGTTTTTAAACCGAAATTGACTTTTTAGTGTCTTATATAGTCGTTTAATTAAAGTCTATTGAATTTATATAATATAAATATTATAAATTTGAATTAAAATATATATCAAAACTTAAAGAAATCAATTGGAATTAATTAGTTTCATTTTTGTTGTTTATATTAGTGTCAGCAAAAACATGAATTTTTTTTATAATAAAGCGCGTTCTTAAAATTATTATAAGTGACAAACAAAACAAAACAAAGTAAAATAAAATAAAATAAAACACAAACTAATCTTATAAAAATTCTATCTTATAAATACATAAACTAACCAATCCTAACAGATCTTAACCATAATGAACAAATAATAAAAAAATTATAAAAATAATAAAATAAACATAACATAACATTTGTTTATTTTTTTATTTACTAAAGAATCCATTCGCGTTGTTTTTGTTACTTATTTATTCACCAATAAAAAAAGCCCGCATTCTATCTATGAGTTAAAAACTATTTATTTTATTATTTATTTAATTATAATAATATAAATAACAATTTATTCAATATGTATTACATTATACATGTTAGTGTTTTAAAATTTTTATTTATCTTATTAAATTATTTTTGAAACTATTTTTTAACAAGCGGGCTTTGCCTCGTATGAACCTAATTATAATATTAGCAGATTATTAATTTATTTATTAAAGGTTACAATTAGATTGTTAAGTTTCGGTTAAATTTCATTGTTATACCCTTTTTCACAAAACACTGTTTATTAACGACACATAAGAGATTTGGTTAATACACTGGCTAAAGTTAACGGAGATATGTGTAACAAGATTGCATTTACAATACATTGAACTTTTCCACAATAATTAGATAGGTTTTGTACCAACTTTTAAACCCCCTAAATCACCCTTAAATTAAGGTTTAAAATAATTTCAAAATTTTTGCCAAGTCGGATCGAGAAAATAATTTTATCATTTACATAATACCCTTAAATGTTACAGTTTGGGTTTGGTCAGAATATCTGTATAGAAAGATAGCCTTAATATATATATATATATTATATTATAAGATTTTATATATAGATAAATAAAATATTTTTTTATAAAAGTTAATTATACATTAATTTATTAAGAGATTTAAATAATCCATTTTCTATATAGATTTTTTTTGTTAATTATTACATAAATATTTATATAGATTACAGTCAACAATAATTACAAAATTATTTATAAGAATTCTCAAACTATGTATTTATAATAAATTAAAGTAGTTTTTACAAAATTAATTCTATAATATAAAAAAATTAATAAATAATGTTAAAAAAATAAAAATACAAAGAATTCATTATTTTAAATAAATTTAATTTATAAATTTTAAAAAAATGTAATTTATTAAAATAATTACGAAAAAATATTTGACATCTACAAAAATATTTTTTGAACACAATATTTTAGGGCCAATATTAATATTTAAAATTAGCCACCAAGTTATTGAGTTCATAAAACTATTTTAAAAATGTCATTCTAATTCTTAAACAGAAATCTTATCTGATTTATTTAATTATATAGATTATAAATAATTGTATTCAATTATAAAGATTAGCTTTTATAGATACTAATACCATAAATTGTTATAAAGTGTTATAAAAAGTATTATAAAAATAGTGGCTAGTATATTATTTTATAATTAATAATTTATTTTATGTTCGTAAAAGATTAAATTGTTTTTTCGTTTAAATAATTAAATATGTAATTATTTTTTAAAAAATAAAAGTTAAAAATGGATTAAATATTTCAATTTAACAATAGATTAATTGAAAATCTTTCGTTTCTTAAATAATATTTTTAAAGTGTAAAATTATATAATTATAATTTATAATTTAAAAAATCATAAATAAAATTGTTTTATATTTATAACAAAAATCTTTAAAATTCTATATATTTAAAAAAATACAGAAAATCTCATAATTTAATTTGAAATTAAATTATAAATATTATTAAATTAAATATTTGTTATAATAAAAATTAAAACTTTGAAATTACAAATCCAGTAAATCTTAACAATTTAAAATTCTAGAAAATAAATTTCATTATAAACCTTTTATATAAACATATCAAAGGTGACAAATTTAAATAAAATTTATAAATCTTCATTTTTATAATAAAACTGTTTAAAATTACATTAATAGTTTTAAACATAGAATTAATAGCGAATTTAAAATAAAATTATAAAATTGATTTACGCATAATTTATTCTAGAAAGTTAAAAATTTATTTGTTGACTAATTAAAAGATTTATAAAACTATATTAAAATATAAAATTATTTTCTAGAAAAATTAAATTTTTAAATTTTCTTATATAAAGATAAATAGTTTATATCAATAATTTAAGATAACGATTTATAAATAATTTTTAAATTTTTAAATTTTTAAATTTTTAAATAGAAAAAAAACAGGATGTTTAATTAATTAATTTTTTATATATAATTATTTTACACTTAATATATAATATAAAAAATACTTTCGTGTGTGATATCCGCCTGTAAAAGAACGATGTTACGTAATACAACATTGTTTTTACATCTATTACATGAAAATTATTTACGCTACTCTAATGGTGCACTATCCATGGGTATGCTAGCTATATAAATAGAAATAAAAATAAAATGTAATAAAATTTGATTATATATTCTTACAATTTTGTAGATTATATATTTTGAATTCAATTTTTATTGTAATTTATTAATGAATAAATATCTAAATAATTCATTAATATATATTACATCTAGCCACAAATTTTTAGAACAAAGATAGCTTTTTAATCATTCATTGGATTATATAATGACAAATAATTAGCCTAAATACAATAAAAGATTGTTTTATAATATCAAATTTCAAAATTACAGGGATATTTTAACAAAGGTTCTTAATTTTAAATTTTTAAGCGCTATTCACAATTTTAAATAAAGTGTTAAGATTTTGTAATAGTTTGATAGATTTTTTATTGAAAGTAAAATTATAATGTACAATTAATTTGAAAAAGTTATAATAATATTAATATTTCTAATATTCAATATTTATACAGATTTTTGATTAATTAAAATATTAAATTAAGTATGTTAAAAAATAAATTAAATTTATATTATTTAAATTATAACAGATTATTAATCTTTATACACTGTTAAAATATAAATTAATTATATATTAAAAATAAATTTAATTTTATATAATTAAACTTAATGATTTGTTATTTTTTATGTGATCTGAAAAAAACCTCAACTTAAATAAGCCTACATAATTTAAACATTTCAATATCCTTTTACATAAACCAATTTATTAACAATTAATTTGTTTAATTACACCTATAATATATTAATTTATATTTACCTATAATATATTAATATATATATTTTATCTGACTTTTCAGATAGATGGATTTGACCTTGTTTGTCCTTCCGTCCGTCTGTCTGTGTATTGCAACCTACGCTGACCCCAAATGAAAATTTTTAGAATAAAGAAATACCTTTTTCAGTCCAGAAGATAAATATCTTAAAAAATTCCCTTATTAATATAAAGAAAAAAAGACTCCTATTTTCAAAAAATTTATTGTTGAAAAGCAAAATAATCTGAAAAATAATTAAAAAGTTGTAAAAAAATTAAAAATATTATGGCATATTTCGATATTATATGAAGAAATAGCAGTAAATAGTATCAAAAATTAGAATTAATACCAAATAAATAGCGGTATATTCCGTTTTTCTGAGTAGCATATTCCGTTATTTTATGAAGAAATATCTGTAAATAATGCCAAATATATTTAAAACCGATTAAATAGAGGCACATTTTAGAATGGAATATGCCGATTTAAAATAATCAACTATATTACTTACAAAATAAAGAAAAAGTATGGATATAAATTTTTAAGTATGAAATTAGAAAACATAACGAAAATATTGGGAGCGAACGACAAAAACTATCTTAATTTAAACCTGTAAAATCAGATATTGTGACTGTTTCCAACTATATAACTTAATAAAACTTCTTGGTTTAATGCGATCTCTTAACTCGTTTTGTATTTATAATTATATTTTGTTAAACAATTTTTTAATTTGTATTTTATATATATTTTAAATAAAAAAATTATTATTTTTTTCAAAAGTATTTAAATTAAAAGGTAATAATAATTATTAAGATTATTTATAATTTGATGTAATCATTTGACCCGTTGAGTGAATAAGGACACAAGTTTGGGTTAAATTAATTATATATATTTCATTTTTGACTTTTTAAAGCTTTTACAAAAATTTTTATTAAGTTTAATTTAATTTTTTGGGATGAAACAAACATTAAAGTTTACACGAATGTCAACTTAAATAGTATATAAGATAATTAATTATGAGTATTACAATATGCAAAAAACTACTTGTGATCGTTTTATAATATCTTCAGTGTAATAAAGGTTAAATTTATATAATATTTAATTAATCTTAGATTTATTTAAATGTTAATTTTTTACAAAAATATATTTATTTTAAATTGTGGTTAAAAATTTAATACAAATAAACAATCTTTAACTGGAAATTAATTTTTATAAATATTTTTCAAAAAATGTATCATATATATATAAATTCTTTCGTAACCTAATAAAGTTTATTTTTCTGTGATTTTTTCGAATATGTTCTCTAATAACAAATTTATCTATATTTGCCTGACCTGGATAAATATTAATATTTCTAATGCTACGACAATTATCGATAAATGATAAAACATCTTTAGTATTGATATCATTTAAATAATCATCAATCGTCATTTCACTCAAATTCACCAATTTTTCTAAATGCTTCAATATTCTTTTTGATTTATGTTTTTCTTCTATCCATGAATCGTCAAAATAAATGTCTATAAATTTTAATTGAGGAACATATATATGTATATCTTTGAAAGAAGTACTACTGTAATAAAATTGGTTTGTAAAACTTGATAAGTATTTGCAGTTCTTTAGTACTTCAAAACTTTTAAATCGATTTAGATAAATTAAACTTAATTTTTTTAAATTTTGGAAGCCGTTTGAAAATACGTCATCTAGTGATATCGGAAAACTAATTATTTTTAAGATCTTTAATTTTAAACATTTGATGCCAACAAGTTTTATGATTTCTTCATTGTCAATAAGATCGCTTTTGTAAAAATCACAACTAAGATATTCAAGATTTTCCAATGTTACTAATATTTTCTTTGAATATAGAAAATTTTGGTATGTTTCTGTATTTTTCAGATATAATTTTACAGAAAAAAATTGAACATTCAAAATCGTTATTTGATTCTTGAAATTGAGTGCAAATTTATTAATTTTTTCATCTTTAATACTATAACAACCAATTGTATTAATTTTAGTTCTTAGTAAAATTTTTGGTTCAAAACAAATATCAATAATTTCTTCAATATTAAATTGAGAATAAAGAACTTTTAATTTATGACAAAGTGACACACATAATAAAGTCAGTGGTATAATCTTTTGTTTATTTATTTCTCCAAAAAACAATAGACTCTCTAAATTTAATAAACAATTTCCAGTGAAATATTTCCAACACTTATATGATATATTAGAAAATGCATAAATAACTAAATGTTTTATTTTAATTCTTGAATTACTAATTATATTTATAGTTTCATCGCAAACATAACAATCAATAATTAAATGATAAATATTTTTGCATTTCTTTAACACATACAATAATATAAAGATGTTTACTTGACTTTCATTTAAGCATTTTTTATGTTTTTTAATAAATTTAACTAATGAATTTAGTTCGGGAAATCTTATCAATCTAGATACGTTAGAAAGTCTTAATTTATTTTGTTTGTTGAAAATTAATCGATTGAACTGTTTATTAACAAATTGCAATCGAAAACAATCACTTACTGATAGATAACTTAGCATGAATTCACAAATGTCATCACCGAACCTAGTAAACATATTTCTTTTTTGTCATAACTCATTTTAAATTTAATCAGAATATGTTTTATTTAAGAGTAAATTTAACTTATTATAATAACCATGAATTGTTAAAAATTTCAAAATACAAAAGAATTTTTAAAAATTTTTAAAACAATAAAGGTATTCAATATTTAGTTGATAAAATAAACTAAAACTTATATATACACTTTATTACACTTTATCAATAACGTGGACGCTTAAGATTTCTTGACATAACCCCATGCCTCATATGTTCAAAATTTTGTATTTTCAAAATATAATCGTATGCGCAATTCAGAAAAATCCTAAAATACAGTAGAACAACTATAAAATAAAATTAAAAATTTTATATTTATTTAAAAATTTTTGTAAAACGAAAAAGTTGAATAACTAAATATTTTTAATTATTTTTTTAAATTATGTTTACTGTTCTTTATTTAATCGTTTATCTTGTAAATTTTTAATAATAAGTCCATAACAGATTTACCTAAATTTTTTATAGAAAATTTATATCTAAATATTATGATGAAATCTTAAAACTTTTATTTAATATGAATAATCTTAATATATAATATATAAAATTTTCGTATATAAAAGATTATATATAAAGATTTTACTCTTAATGATACATTAAAAGAAATACTTTCTTGCCTGATGTCTACCTTAAAAAGCACGCATAGGAAAGGTGCCACGCACATACAATAATTTAATAATTTTTACGGGCTATTCTTATAGATGGTAGCACTACTTTTTATAAAAAAATAAGAAAAGAACTCTTTTATTTATAAGAATATTATAAAATTTATAGATATAATAATTTATATAAGGTCGGATGCTCTAGAGGGTATCAAGATATAAAAAATCTCAATTTTTAATGGGGGAGTAAATTCAACGGATTTGAACAAGAATTTTATTGCATTTCGAGCCTAAAATATTTTCAAAATTATTTTTCAAAATGTATTTTCGATGCTTAATTTAATTCTATTGAAATTATATATTGTTCATGTAAATACTTTTTAGTAGAATTATAAATCAATAAAATCTTAAAATGAAATTTCAAAAAGTTTAATATCTGGTATTAACGATTTAAAAGATCCTTTTTAATGGAATAAATAATTTTATTAAATTTTATATTTAATAATTACATCATTTTATTATATAATTTAGTAGTAAATCTATTTACAATGTTGTTAGTTAATTGTATTTTTATTATTACTTCATTAGATAACGTTCTTAATTTTACTAAGTTAATAGTTGTAATTAATTTTAAATTTATGATCTTCAAAAAAAGTATCTACTTCTAATTTAAATTATCACAAAGTTTGTTCCACGACATAAAAACATTGAGCTTTAAAATTTGTCCAAAAAATTTATTAAACGAATTATACCCACATAATTTATAAAATAGTCTACATATAGTTTTATTATTTGTTTACCTATTAAATCAAGTTGTTATTTTTAAAATTTATAATAATTACAGATTATTATTAAAATGAAAAGATAAATTATTAAAAAGTAATGAACTAAAAAATTTTAAAATTTCAATTATGAAAAAAATAATTAGTTTTGAATTTAACTATAAAATATAAATAAAATTTAATTTATAATCAAAAACTAAACAATTCTGCATTTGATTAATTTTTAAAAAAAATTAAAAAAATTTTTGTTTTAATCATGATTATATCAAAATAATTTTAATTTTATAAAAGTAATAAAATATAATACAAAATTTAAACATTTAAAAAAATCTCTATAACTATTAAAACAGATTAATTTTTTATAAAATTTGATAAAATAATTTTTATCGTTTTTTGAAATTTAAATTTCTCCTTAAATTTTAATTCATATTAAATATCATTTAAATACATTTGAAACCAATATAGTATAACTTAAAATTATTGACCGAGTTAAATCAAATATTTTAAGTCAGTTTCAGTTTTAAGTGATTTATTTACAATAATTTGACAGATAACATTGTATATAATAAATACTTTAATCTGAACTATGTTATCAACGATTTATATTTTTCATTTGATTTGTAAATTATATCATAAAATATTAACTAATACTTCATTTTTTATTCAAATTCGAAACAAAAAATTAATTCTTGATGATAAAATAATTATTTTATCAAATTTACATAAAAATATTAAAATATAATATTTAAGAATCTTAAATAGTACTATTATTATTTAAGGATTTTTCATTAATTTTTGTAATTTTTATGCATTTACAATGTTGTTAGTTAATTGTATTTTTATTATTACTTCATTAGATAACGTTCTTAATTTTACTAAGTTAATAG
>JAQGAW010000618.1:0-26509 GCA_034698025.1 Phthiracarus crinitus
ATTATCTATGTATTAAATAATAAAACAATAAATATTGTATAAGTATTTAAGATATTAACATCATTAATAATAATTTATGTCCGAGTAATTAGTTAGTGCGTCAGGTGATGATAGGTCTTACATAATGTTAGCTAAACAATCACAAATCGATAGAGCCCGACATTTTTGACGTAAACCTTACTTTCATAGTATTTTCACTGATCAAACTCAAAACATCTAAAGTCAAAAAAGTGTGCGTAAAGTTTGTTATTCATGAAAAGTAGAAATTTATTATTTATGAATAACAAATAAAATAAATTAAATGCCAATTTATTTTGTTGAGATCTCATTAATATTAAAATTTTGTTTTCTAAACTTTTGAGATTTTATCAGTTAACGTTATTTAATTCACTATAACGTTAATTTAGATTTTTCTAAAATCAATCTAAAATCTACTATTATAGTATTTGATTTGCTTTAATTTTTGCTTTAGATCTAATCTTTTAGAAAAGAAAATGAAATTCATAAAACAAAACTCACTATTAAAGAATTTAGTAAATTTGTTTATTTTATTTAAATAAAAACTACTAATCAGCAAACAGTGACTAATACCTAAACTAAAACTTTGATTAATGTAAGTTTCTGTGTATAATGTGCGCGTTATCTAAGGAAAAAAGTGGAATTTAAGAAAAAATTAAGAGTGCGCGCTATTCAAGGGATGCGCGCTATCTAAGAGAAAAAATAAAAATCTTCTTAAAGTTTGGGTGCGAGTTATACACAGAAACTTTCGGTACTGATATTTTTAATTCTTTAAATATACAAAACTAATTTTACTAAAAAAATTAAAGCTTACATAAAGTTTGAATTTTATCTTATTTTACTATTTAAGATAATATTATTTATAATAATTATAATTGTTTGATGGGTAATCTATGATGTTTATAATATACGTTACAGAGCCTTTATTAGCAAAAGAACTCTCGCATATACTGTATTTAAATTTAAATGCGGTCAAATTTAAGTTTGTGCTAATATTGCGCAAACATTAAGAAATTGATTGATATTGCGAAATATGATATTGATTGCCAATAATCTGATTCTTCTTACATAATATGTGTTTAATAATTTTGTTCTCTTTATTATTACCAGTGTCTAGACTTTTTCGGAAATCCGACTTTTTTATGCTTGAATAAAACTTTCGGAATTATAAATATATGAGTTATAAATCATACTTCAAATCAAATTAAACCAATTTAAATTTCCGAAAACTCCGAAATATTTGAAAATTTAAAATGTTCCGAATTGTTCCCAATTTTTTCCGAAAAACTGCCTTAAGTTATATAAATTGTCGTTCATATTTTATGAGTTTTAATAGGGGAGTATTATGGGCTCTTTAAGTGGAAGAAAAATTTGAATTTTTTGGTAAATAATTTAGTTCAAAGACCAAATGATTTCAAAAAAAGTTAGATCCATTAAATATTTTTGAATTTCAGAAATTAAATCTTAAGTCAAGAGAGTCTTCGAGTCAAGAGTTTATTTTAAAAACTTTTATTAATAAATACACTTCCGAGATCTCCGAAATCTTCCGAAAATTTGTCCGAAAAAGAGAGTATTGTTGTCCGACAAATGTGGTTTTTTCCTCCGAATTTCCGACCGAAATTTTGATATATTAGTTCCGAAAAAGTCTAGACTCTGGTTATTACTAAGGACAACAAAATTCGGGGTAAAAAACTAGCAAATTCCGGAGGGATTCGGGCGTGAAAAAGAGCATTTTCGTTGCGATTTGGGGCTATGTATAATTTACGATTTTTATATATACGATTTGTATTTAACAAAATTATGATATTTCTAAACTTTTTTTGATGAAATTTTACCTCATTAGGAAGATGTCCTTTAAAAACTCTTCGGATTTGAATGATAATTTTTTAATTTTGACCATTTCGGCTTTTCGGGGAAATCGGGCCAAAAGTACAAATTCAGGGGATTCGGGCAAAATTAATAGTGTTTAATTTACTTAATTTAACCTATAAACTGCACTTATAAGTTTCCCCTGAATAAAATATAAACTATCACTTTCCAGACGAACCCGAATTCTGTTGTCCTTAGTTATTACCAGGAATCGGATTATTATTGTATACCATAATTTACCATAAGTTAGACATAAAACCATAATATAACATAATTTTTTAAGTCATAAAAATAACACCATAATATGAATTAATGTGCCAAAATTACACCTATTGTGTAAGATTTAATTAAGAAAATTCTATTAATTTAAAAATTAGTTCATCAAAAACTATCAGAAATCAATATTATATGCTTGAATTTAAAAAACATTATTATAAACCTTGTTTTATTATTATTGAAATTTAATAAACAAAACATTTGTTAACAAAATTTATAAAAGTTATCATCAAAAATTATGAAAAATTTAAATGACTATTTTTTAGAAAATCGAAAAAGTACTCTCTATTTTACAGAAAGTGGGCTAAAAAAGCTAAAATCCACGCCATAATACGCAATAATACCATAGCATAATTAATACCTTAAGTCACCATAAAAATCCGATTCTTTCTTATTACTTACAACATAATTTGAATTATACGTATTACGCTATTTAAAATGACATTTAAATTTTTACTCTTAAATCATCAATAAGGATGTGAAAAACCGGGACTAAAAAGTGGCAAAAACGGGCGGGAAATAGGGAAAATAAAAATAGCTATAAAAACTATATTTATTTGTAAATAAATCAAAATTTGAAAGATTTTAGATCAAAATGCTTATTTATTTAATAAAAGACAAATTTCAAGTATATTTTAAAAGTTATTTTATTTTATTTTATTAGCACTTTTGAAAGGGAATGAATATTTATTCTAATTAAAATACCCTTTAGAATTTATCAATTTTTCGAGAACTATTGTCATATATTGTTTATAAGAAGTTAACAAATGAAAAAATTTTGAAAAAAGGATAACTTTTCTTATATTAAAAAATATTTCTTTCAAAGTATGGCGAAAACGGGAAAAATATAGCATATTTTCTTAAAACCGGGAGATTTATCGGGAGATTTTAAAAAAAACCTCAAAAACGGGAAAATCGGAAAAATTAAAGTTATATAATTTTATTTAATGAAAGTTAATCTTTTAATTAATAGTATTTTCCCGAAGATCATGAATCCTTTTTAAAACGGGATTTACCCGCTAATTCATATCCTTAATCATCAATTATTATAATAAATCGTTAAATATTATAATTTTTAATAATGAGTTATATTAATATAACGTTTGTACTTTAATAATCAAATACTATTTAAGACGTTTATCTTAACAGTTTTATAGACAGTATTTGTTTAGTCATTGTTATTCCTTAACACTTTGAATTGTAATTTTTAATTATTTTTTTAGTAAAGTGTGACCACAAATCCTGTTAAATGTATGATTAGTAACATTGGCGTAAATGTGATATTTGCCTAACACTTATTAACAATTGTTCATTTGTTTTATAAAACAGATTATTAAGACGAACTCAGTCTAAAAAATAAAACCCAACCTTTAAGAAACGCGACGAATTAACCGAACAATCTTTAAAATTAAAGTGAATACTCATCAATCAAAATGATTTGAAATTCAAATGACACGTATTAAAACTAATAATTTATTTTGATATTTTATTAATGATAAACATGTTTCGAAGAATTATAAATGTGTAAACAAAACAAACACAAATTTAAGCAAACTATTAAAATCGCATATTCATATTCATATTCATATTAATATTTACAATCATCATTAGAGAAAAAAAACTTAAATTGGAAAAACAAACCTCTAATTTAGTTTAGCAAATAAGATACAGAATTAAAATTTTTGTACAAATAAATGACGTGAAAGTGAATTTAAATAGAGACTATACGTGAGTTTACACTAAATATTAAATATACGAACACCAAATTAAGAGTACAACTGTTAGTGCTGTGCATTCAATAAATTCAATCTGTTTGTCGCACAGCACATACTCTAACTGTGGTTTGTTTTTACGTTCCAATACATCAATTTTAAATGTTAAACTTAACCGATACTCTCAATCTACTTCTTCGATGAGAACACTCGTCGGTTTCGAGTTCGCAGGTTGGATATAATCGTTCGTATCCTCGATAACGGTAGTGTTAGTACGCTGTCGCGAATTATTTGCCGCATTCTGCGAACGTATCATATCCTAAATAGTTTTAATGAAATAACGTTAATCAAAAAATAAATTATCGGCTTAATGCCAGTTATTCGAGTTAATCACTTACATCTATTCTTTTTTTCTGATACATTAAGTTATTTAATTCCTTTTGAACTTTCAAAAGTTTTTGACGAGAAATGGCATCCATTGGATTCTAAAATTAATTAATTAATTATATTAAGAACAAGTTTTGCGAAATCATTTTTAGTGAAAATGATAAAAATGGAGAAATTACCACACTTTGTAATCCATCGTGTTCTTTCTGACACGTACTGATTCCATTATTTATAATATGATTAATGCCTTTAAAAAGTTCTTGCGCGTCTGGATTGGATTCCTTTAAATACGCGATTATAGACTCAACAGTCATCACATCATAACCTGGTAAACCCTTTTGATAGTTTGGTTGTTGTTGTTGTTGTTGTTGTTGTTGTTGTTGTTGCTGCTGCTGCTGCTTTTGTTGTTGCTGTTGGAATTGCTGCTGTCTTTGTTGTTGTTGTTTTTGCTGCTGATACTGCTGTTGATACTGTTGCTGCAATTGTATGTGATTATATATGTTCAAAGTTATTTGGTTATGCGTGAGATTTGGTGAATAACAATTAGCAAAAATTTGTGGAGTAAGAGTCGGAAATTGCTGCAAATACAGTGGATATACTTTTGCTTGTTGTTGTGCCGACAGTTGCTGCTGCAGAAGAAAGGCCTCTCGCTTTCGTTGCAGTTCCAACTCCTGTTGCTCTCTTAGGAAAACTTCATCTTTTTCGTCTTCGTATTCTTTCCAAGCATTTAGTCTTTCCTCTTCAGTGAGATCTTCTTCTGGTTTACTTTCTAATAAGGAATCGTGTTCATGATATGTGACTATGAAATCTTTATGCTTAATAAGTAATTCAGCTAAAAGTCTATCTTTCGGCAAAATAGGTGTGGGTCTGTTGGTTCGTCTGTCGGGATCGAACGCATACATCTCTGACAAATCGGATGCTTTGAAGTGACGCTGAATTTGTTGCTCGTCAACAACTCTACACGCAAGCGATTGCTTCATAATCTGTCGATCGTAGATCTTCTCTTCCATCGATCCCTGAGCCAAAAATCTATAGATATACACAGGTTTTTTCTGTCCAAAACGATAAACTCTGAAAATAGCCTGAACGTCATGCGTTGGATTCCACGACGCGTCAAATATGATGCAACGATTAGCTCCAACTAAATTAATTCCAAGTCCGCCAGCTTTTGTTGACAGCAAAAAAAGACGCGCGCGTTCATTATTTTCGTCGTTGAATATATCGATCCACGCTTTCCTGTAATCAGAACCCGTTGATCCGTCAATACGAAAATAGTCTCTATTCTTAGCCCAAGTGTTCGTCACGTCGTTCTGTTCTGACGTTAAATCAATTGTTTTATTTCTGGCTTCTTCTGCTTTCATTCGCAATAAATCTTCCACGAGATCTAACGTGTCTAAGCTCTGCGTAAACAATAATAGTTTATCGCCCATTCTTTCGCACTCTTCTAAGATTGAAAATAATATAATGAATTTGCCGCTAAATTCAATTTTCTTCGCGTCATCAATATGTATATACTGATCAAACCACGCGCCATCGAACTCATTAATTTCTTTATCATTTTTATCAGTTTTATCGTCGATGCCATTCTTTTCGTCGTCGTTATCGTTAGTTTGACCATATCGTGTACGCATACGTTTTGGTGGCGGTTTAGTTTTAAGTGAAGTCACTTCGTCATCGGATTCACTCGTCTCAGCACTGGATTCCTCGCTTTCATCATTAATAAACGAACCCAACGAGTCTTCCGAACCTTCCGATTTGGAGTCCTGTCGGTCTACTTTTCTTCTATGCTGTTTGAACAGAAGCATCGGATGATTCCATACTAGCCTTAGAACGCCGTAATCCGCTAATAAGCTAAGCTTCGCGCGATCGACTAAATTTTCTAAATAATGTCTATAGAGTTTGATTTGAGTTTCACTTAATTTGATACTAAGCACATATTCGAACTTTGTCTGCAAATAAGGTGTCAATACATTATAGTCGCACCGATGAACACATCCGTCTAATAATTTATGGAGAATGTGAACTCTTTTCTTCATTATTTTAACGTCTAATTCGGTAGAATCTTCGTGCTGTCCATTCGTAATAGGATTCACGAATCGATTAGTGAACTCACGTTTAGTTCCGAGTAAGTTAGGCTTAACGAAGTTAACCATAACGTAATATTCGGTCAAATTATTTTGCAAAGGCGTTCCTGTGAGCACAATGCGTCGAAGTGTTCTTATTTTGCTGACCGCTTGATTATAAGAAGTTTTTTCATTTTTAAGCAGATGTCCCTCATCGCACACCACCACATCAGCGCCCGGATTCAACAAACATGTTTCAAACGCTTCTCTCACAGATTTCGGTGGTTTCTTACCCCTCCCTCCCTGAATCATTATCGCAAATAATGATAAACCGATTATCATAACACCACCTCTTTTCCTCCATATTTTCAACAGATCCGCTCTTTGATGCAATGACTTCGCGTCAGTCATTTCAAACACTATAATATCGTCCAAATCATTATCGTTGAGCCAAATTCGGAACTCGTTTGCCCAGTTTTTGATAGTATTCACGGGACAAATAACTAAAGCTGTTTTGATTTTCTTCTGAATTATTTTATGAGTTAAAATAGTGTGCAGAAAACTGATCACTTGTAGCGTTTTGCCCAAACCCATAGAATGCGCGAGAATACAACCCGAGCCCTCACTCGACGCCAACTGCTCTGTAGTCTCTATCGTGCAATCGTACATAAATTTGATGCCATCGACTTGATGTGGTTTGAGAAACGATACCAGTGTGTGATCCACTTCTACTAATACTTCTTCGGTTTTTTTATCGAACTCAAGAATCACTTCTTTCACTTCCGCTGATTTAGTTGATCGCGTTTTATTTAATTGGTTAAATAATTTCTGTTTTGCTGCGATCCGTTCTCTTCTTTCTCTTTCAGCCACAGTCGCATCTTTAGTTTGTTGCTAACAAATTCAATACAAATTAGTTTTATTTTAAAAGTTAACTCACAAAAATGTAAACAATACCTTAAGTTTTTCGTCAGTTACTATTTTTCTAATCTTTTTCCTACTTTTATTAGGAGTATCTTCTTCGTCATCCGATAAAACTTTTACGTCATCATCGGAGGAATTATTTATTATCTGAAAAATTGGTTGAGTGTTAACAATATCACAAAATTAAAAAAAAAGAAATTTGTAAAAGTTAATGCGTGTTAAATTTCAAAGTACGGTATATTAAATTATAAAATAATACAAGTTTACGATATACAGTGAATGAAAATATCAATTAAGTTATATAATGCTTACTACTCTTCTTCTTCCTTTGGTTTTCGTTGATTTTCCTTTTTTAGATTTATCTTTCTTTCCTTTCTTTTTAGACTTTTTACCTTTAGAATCATAGTCATTGTCAGAATCATCGGAATCGGGCGAAGTTGGGTCACCAGAGCACGACTCGATTTCAGACGAATCAGAACTCGGTTCGAAGTCTGAATTCTTTTTATCCGATTTAAAAGACGAATCAGAAGAATGACGAATTCGTTTACGAGACTTCTTTTTAATTAGAATTTCGTCATCAGTATCGCTATTAACATCAATAACCGTTTCTTTTTTATCATCTTTTTTGTCATTTAACAATGTGTTCACATTTCGCATCAATTTATCAACTTTCGAGTCAGCTTTTGAGTCAACTTTCGAGTCATTCTTTTCTTTTACATCATTAATATTTTTATCACTATCTTCGTTATCGTCTTTTAGTTCTTCTTTCGGTTTTCTATTTCGAAGTGTCCTTACTTTAACATTTTTATCATTTTTACCATTTTCTTCGTCACTCGAGATATCCGAATCCAATACATTAACTTTAGTACGAGTTTTATTATCGCCTAATTTCGACGATCCATTCTTGATTAAAACATTGGCGGAAACTTCGTTATCACTCAATTCACTATTTTCATCTTCACTAGTCTTTATCTTTTTTGAAGTTTTATTAGGTTTCTTAGCTTTGTTATTAGATTTGGTTTCCGAAGCACTATAATCACTATCACTACATGTTTTCTTTCTTTTTTCTGATCTTAATTTAGGAATTCGACACAAACGATCGATTTCTTCATCGCTATCTACGCTGTTATCACTGTCACTATCATTATCTTGATCTATATCTTCGTCGTTTGAAATATTTTTCACTTTGTTTGTTACAGTTTTGCGGCACAAGTGTCCGCTTGATTGCAACGAAGTAAACATACTTTTTTCAATGTCCACTAGTTTTTTAATGACAACATTTGCATCATTTACATCGTTTTCAATTAAATTATCGTTTAGTTTTATTAAATTTACGGACACATTCATAGAAATCCGTTTATCATTTTTAAGTTTTTCATATCGTGACATATTAGCAGTTTTAGTTTTTTTGGTTACTTTTCGTTTACCATAATCACTGTCATCACTATCATCACAATCGTCTTCTGATAACTGTATTGAAGATAACGAAGAAGAGGACGAATAGAGTTCAGTATTCTGTCAAACAAACAAATATAAATATTTTAAGCATTAATTTTTACGCCGAAATAAGTAATTGGGGAAAACAAACTTTAGTTCGAGTTTTGAGATTCGTATGTTCAACGTTGTGCTCAACAATGTGTTCCTCAACTGTGTGCTCAACAGTGGGTTCAACAATGTGTTCCTCAACGGTGTGCTCAACGGTGTGCTCAACAGTGGGTTCAACTGTTACGGTATCGTTGATATCGTCGTCTCTTCCTTCACTCAATTCCGGCGTTTCAGGCAAATCATCGCAATTAATAGTTGGTTGCGTACGATCAGCTGAATTGTTGTTTAACTCACCGTTTATCTGATCACTGAAATCAGTATTAGTGTTAGTATTATCGTTATTATCGTCAGTTTGAATGAATCGCTGCAACACTTCAAATATGTTATTAGCGAGTCGTCGCTCGCGTGGCGTTAGTTGTGTGACGCGATTCTCGATTCTCGAATCACGAACTCGAGCATCCAATTGTGTTAATATGTTATATAAATTTACATCGCTATCCATAGTATGATTAACTTAAACATAATTAAAATAAAATCACAACACTTATAAAAAATGGAGGGAAAGTTAAATGATTGCGTGTAATCATTCGATACATCTATTACGTCGTAATACGTGTGCGTTCGTTACCGGTTAACGAGTAAGTTATAACACCGCCGTTGTAACCGGTAATCACCACTGCTATCATTATATACGGTAAACTTGCTATTAATACCAATAATTACCGAAATAACTCATATTTTTAGTTTTATATCACTTATAACTAATGATGAGAATAAGCTCATCTATTCTGGGCTTGAGCTTGACATGCTTGAGCTTAAGCCAAATACTGGAATGCATTGAGCTTGAACTTTAAAACACATTATATATCATTATATAACATTTTAATTTATAATTTTTTAATATAAAGTTTATACTATTTTCTCCCGCCGAAGGCGGGCGAAACTCTAGTTACAATATAAATAGCAATATGAGTTAAGGATTGCACAAAAATTATAAAAATAAGCCCAAAAACACAAACTTGAGCTCTATAAACATAAGCTATCAAGAGTGCGAGCTTTGAGCTTTAACTACTTGAGCTTTTTGTACACATCTCAAAAAGTATTGTTTAGCTTTGCAATGAACTGGAGTTGGATTGGTTTGAGCTTTGAACTAATTCTCATAACTAATTATAAAAATGACTTTAGGATATTACCATGTTGTTCATCATAGACATAAAAGCTAGTATATTTATCGCAATGAATAGAAATTCTCTGTGTCGTCATTTTGTTTATTTTGGGATTAAATTTAAATTTTTTTATAGTTATCGTTTATGATTTAAGATAAAATATTTCTCAAAAATCTAATAAACTTGGAAATGAACCCAAGAATTTTCTGATGAAATAACAATTTAAAAAATATTTGAAAGCAATAAAAATTAAAATGTTGAACTGAAAATATTGTTTTAATACTCATTTTGATTTAAATTAAAAAATAACAAATAGAATATGAAAACATATTGTTAAGATAACAGATTGTGATCGCCGATTTTATTTTTAACCGCTTATGCTATAAGACTGGTCCGCCGAATTAATTTTTTATCGTTACCGGTAACGAATTTCAAATTGTCATTGAAAATCATCGTTTATGTTTTTTTTAAAGACAATGATCGTACAATTTCTATCGATAACTTAAAAAATGTGACGTAAGCTTTTTCGATAGAAATTAGAGTGCGAAACGCACGAATGATTTTTCGGGCCCACGCGGGCCCCCGACAAAAAGTATCGGGCTTTTTCGGGTTCGGGCCTTTAGTTGAAAAATTTGTTTCGGGTAGGGCTTTTGTTTAAAATTATTTAAGCCCGTAAACGTTATAAATTTAAAATTTATTGGATTAGTATTTACAAAACAGTAAATTTTTGTTATAAAATATATTTACTTCATAATTAATTATATTTAATGCTAAAAACAATCATTATTTATTTATTTATTGTTTTATACGATTTTAGATATTTATTATTGTTTATTTTAAGTTTATTGTTCTGATATAATATCGGGCTTTTCGAATTTAAATTTGTAAGGCTTTTTTCGGATTAGGGCCTACATCGGGCTCAGGCCTTAAAATTTTCATGATTTCGCAGTCTAGTAGAAATGGTACATCCTTTACATTCAACAATTTTTAAACTAAATTAATAAATAAAATCTAATTAATTAAGATATGCTTAGAATTGTATATCCATGTTTGTGTATTGTTAATTTTGAATTTATTTATAAATAGAGCACATTACCTACCCATTTACTGGTTATGCATGATGCCACCAGGCCGGCGGATAGAAAATTGGTTATGTCGCCGAGTCATACATTGTATAACTTATGTTTTCGTCACAAAAAAGTAAAATTTATTTTTGACGTCTAAACATAATTAAAAATATTTATCGGGTACTATAGGGTTTCATTAAAATGATTAATTAACGAGAACAGACACGCATAAACTTTAAAATTACGGCAATAAAATTTTGATATTAGACTTCAATTATACACGGAATAAACTTTATGCTGTAAAATATTCTATTCCATAACTACATTAAGTGAAATGTTTTATTTTTTCAATGTAAATATTGAAAATTATAAGATTTATTAATTTTTTTTATAAAACCTGATGATTACAAATTAATATTTGCCTTGTCTTTGTAACTTTCATCCAATTAGTTTTTTCTTATTTTTTAATAATCTTTTAATTGAAAATCCGTTGAACAATATAGTGATTTGGGGTTTACTGCATTATAGCCTCACTATTGTTATAATTGTGATGTTATTTAACAATTTAAAAGTTTATTATAACATACAGTGTAACTCAGTAAATAAACTAAAGTAAAACAAAATAATTTATAGAAAAACACAAAACTTAGAAACTAGTTAATCTAACCTAACCTAACCAAACCTGACCAAACTATTCCAAACTAAACCAAGCCTAACCAAATCAAACCAAACCAAACAATACCCAACCCAACCTAACCTAACCTAATCAAATCAAATCAAATCAAACCAAACCAAACCAAACCAAACCAAACCAAACAATACCAAACTATACCCAACCTAACCAAATCAAATCAAATCAAATCAAATCAAATCAAATCAAACTTAACTTATATTTAATTATTTATTTTTACATAATCTTAAAAACTGATTTGTAGAATTTTGGCTTAAGTTAAATTTTATTTTATTGTTATTTGCGCGAGATATCAGTATGCTGTTAAATTGTTTGTTACTGTTGAAACTTTTATTGTTACTAGATTTAACTGTATGTTGTATTTGCGGTTTCTATTAGTTAAATAACGTGAAAATACAACAATAGTGAGGCATTAATGCAGAATAGCCGTGATTTGGGGTATTATAGCAAATTAGATAAGAAATTAACATATATATTTAATTTTATTTAAATAAGCTTATTATTTAAAATATTTAAGTTAATTCTGAGCAATTAAAATGGAAACTATACCTAAGAGTCGATCTATGCTTAACCATTTTACTTGTTCTAAATTACTGTCAAGGTTTTTCTAGGAATATTTTATAAAAATCTTTAACATAATCATATCGCCTGATAATAAGGTCGAGGAAAAATTATAACAACCAACGAATACTTTTTAGCTCAGTTTTGTATTTACCATAAGTCCGTCCGTTTGTAAGTACGTGTGCAAAACATAACTTTTTACTAAGATTCATAAATTTTTATGTCATCAAATATAATTCTAAACTATGAACTTCTATCATTAAATTAATATATAAACTTTCCATTAAGCTATGAAAAACTGAGCTCTCATATGAATAAGTCGATCTTGTTTAATTTATACTTTAAGTTGTGCCTTAAAACTGTTTTAAATATTTATTAAATGGCATAAGATTGCGCAGTTAAACTGCAGAGTAAAAGATATTTGAAAGTACAACGTTATGAATTTATTTTCAATACAATCGACATTTCGATTTATGATTCATTTTAAACATAAAAATTCTTTCTTTTCGCACACATACTCGCAACCAATTACGCGATAATGCGTTAAAATTCTCACACCCAAGAAAAAAGATTTCTATGCAAATTATTTATTAAAAATGACTTTATTCTCTTTTATAAAATATAATTAAATTTTTGAAATACAGTAAATTTGTTGTGTATTTTAATTAATAGCACTTAAAGATATTCAAACTAAAACGTTTTTCCGATAGAAGGCACGTATTTATTAAGATTTATTAATATTTACGACGTGCTAATTTTATATTAAATATCGTATAATACTTAATTGGGAATTCATCTTTTAAAAAACACATTCAAAATTTATACAAATAAATATTAATTAAAATTGTAATAGAAATTGGATACAATAATAATATAGTTTTAGCTTAAAATGTTAATAAAATACACTCAAAACTGTTAAAAGCGAATTGAAATCATAACTTAAAAGTATGGCCACAAATACAATAATATCACAGTAATTATTACCGTAATCTTTGATATTACGATCACCCAAAAACAAAATCAATTTAAAATGAATATTTTAAATTTCTATCGTATAAAAAGAGCAATTTTGGACTGATGGTACATATTTATACGGTACACTAAAACCGTATACGTATACAGTAAACAATTTGATAAATAGATGAGTAAAATGCTGATTATGCTAATAACATCCATTTTTCCACGAATTATCTGTAAAATTTGTTTGCCGGTTGTTGTTTGGGGCGGGAATTGCTGTGCGCGGTCCAGACACTGGAATTCCGGATCTGTTTCAATGATTTGAAAACATTATTTAACAAATTTCAATATTATTAAAACAGTGCATAAAGCGAAATGATTAGAGTTATTAAAAGCTTAGACACAATCACCTCAAAGGTTTTGGTCCGGGAATTTTTGACATATTTTTCTGCACTTGCTTTGCATTATTAATGACTGTTATGTTAGTTTGATAGCCATTGATGGAAGGATTGCTATTAGTCAAACAATTAACACTGCTTTCCCTTGTATTTTCTTCATTACTGGGATAATCTCTGACCCGAAAAGTAGATTTTCTACTAAGATTAGTCCCAGAGCCCAATTTACTTGGCTCTACCAACACCTACACCAATGTTAATATAATAATATATGTAAATATATGATACATCAAAAAATGTTAAAACGCATTATTTATATTAAATCTAATATTTATAAACATACAAAAATATTAGCATAAAATATCTTACTTTTCCTAATAATTGCTGCGTTTGATTGTGTGAGGGCGGAGGAGATGTTATCCTCCCTAATGTTTGTGTCTGCGTTTGTGGCGGCTTATGATAAGAAGGCTGTCGAATGGCATTCGCTCGTTCCACTAGTTTTGAATCGCTTGGCATTTTGCCCTGAATTAGGTTCGTATTTATATTATTGCTTTTCGAATTATTACTCGGAATGGGCTTAATTCCGTAATGATTCGATTTTAAATGATTATTAGATATGCCATTATTCATTGCAGGCGCGAGTTGTAGGCGTTTTGAGATATTAGGTTCGCTTCGACCAATTTTCGAATATCCGTAACTGCTTTGAGATTTTAGATTACTAACGTTAGGCATTATTTTAGTGGCAATCGATGACTCCTGGGAAAAATTTACGTATCGAGTAGTTTTCAATAAGTTTTTCGTTTGAGGGACCAGTGGTGTACTATTATACGGCATTTGTGAACTAAGAAATGATTCGCTGTCTGCAAAGTTTATTAAGCAAACTTAATAATAAATAAGAACACAAAAAACAATGAAATTGAAAATGTTATACAATACCAGGAGAAAAACCATTCTGATAACTGTAATCATCATAATTCTCTTCTGAGGCATTCGAATGCGAATTAAGATAAATATCGTCTAATAATATATTTGATAAATTTGCATGCTTTAAAAAATCTCTATTTTTGGTGATAGTATTATTGTTTGGCTGATAATGCATTCGTTCTCTACTTGTACTTATGTTTGTTGGCGTAACGGAACAAATCGGAGAATTTTGACGAGAAAGCGACGAACCATTGATACAACTTTGCAATAGATTTTCTTCTTGTAATTTAGCGATTTTTTCCACATCATTCATATTATTCATTTCGTCATTGCATACTACAAACGTGCTGTTAATACTGTTAGCGGTTTTCTCCGAATCCAAAATGAAAGTACTGTTAACCGCTTTTTTTCCGTTTCTAACCTCAAAAGTCTGATTGTGATTATCATTAGTGGCAGTTTCAGGCGATGACTCGCTTTCTTCGGGAGAGTATAGCGTTGACAACGCGTTCCCATTGAATAAACTCTCTCTTTTATTAGAGTTTCTCTTCTGTCTCGTAAATGTTCGCGTATCGATGGAATGCGACGAAAATAGCTTTAATTCATCCAATTTGTTCGCTAAAACCTTATGACAACCGTTTGCCTTCTCTCTAACGAATGCGTTATTAATCCATTCGATCGTTGAAACACCGCTGCGGTTATCGCTAATCGTTGGTTCGATAAGCCATGTGTCGATTGAGTCCAACGAATCAAATTCGCGAGATTTTAAGTCAATTATATGGAAATCATCGCAGATCTGAGTCATCGAGAAATTTTGTTTATATATTGTAATATCTGTTTCGGTTTTGTCCAACGAATTCATAGTCGTTTTACGAATATTCACGCACTAAACACATATATTTGGATAACAGTTGTAAATCATATATGATTTAACGTTAATATATATCGAATGTTGACATCAATGTCCATATAAGGAGTATTTGCAGATATGATAAATGTTTGTGTTTATTAGTTTTCACAAACACCTACTGAAACATATATAACGCTTTGTTTATATAATAATATATAATATAATTATAATATAAATTATAATATAAATTATAATATAAATTATAATATAAAAGTTTTCGTTTTCAAACAAATTTCTAACATTTTAATAATGCATTTGAAAATCAAATCGTGATTTTTAGATGTGATATACAATGAGATGACATAAGCATTTCAATAAATATCACGTTATTGTCACGGAATTTAAGTGTCAGATTAAATGCACACATTTAACAACAACATTAAAATATAACTATTCATTTATATAAACACATCTACAGTTAATAAAAGCTTAAAAATCGGTTGATAAATGTGTGAACATGTGATTTGATAATGAATTATTAAAACTGATAAAAAAATGTTGCATGCATTCAAATATAGAAAATTCAAAAATGATATAAATTACCATTAATTTCAATAAAAAGCTGAGCAAACGGTTAGTAAAATCACAGAATTAGATGGGAGTGAATATTATGGATGAAATGTTTGAAATAACAGTCACATTCGTGTATCGCATAACCAGAGTCATTAAAGACGTTTAAAATAGTAAACAATAAGTATATAATTGTATAATAACGATAAGCTTAAGTATTAGTCACTGGGATATGCTGTGCAGCAATGCAGTACAGTATACGTCGCATACACTTACACACACTAGACTACACTACAAATTGACGACGAGTTGCACTCACACACCACACAACTGATCAAATTCAATACAATTATTATAAGCACTTCCCCCAAACACACAACAAAATACACTATCATTTATATATTATGTATTAAGTTTCGCTGTACATTTTTTTGGTCGAAATAACTCGCAAACCAGTACTGAATAGTTTTTTTGTCGATAGTAGTCTAGTTTAACTTTACTTGTATTTTGAATTTAAAAAACAACGCCTTTATTATTTAAAATAAGGCTATCACATCGCATACTATGAACTTTTATGCGTTATATATAAAAACTGACATCAATTTATATTTTATTGGTTCATAAATAATTTTTTAGATCATTCAAGGTTTTTATTTTGATACGATATTAATATCTCACAAAAAACGCAACAAAAAATAAAACAAAACTATTTCTGCATTTATTGTTATATTGATTAGAGTTAATAGGAAACAGTTCCGTAGTTTAGAGAGCGATGACATTGCCATTTGCACAGAAACGTACGCGCTATTCGTATAGCGTATTACGAAAATTTGTTGCCAATCCTATAGCATTAGTTTTATAAACTGGTCATCCAATAAAACTCAAACACGGAACGGGTCATTATAACGATGAGAATTTTCTTTAAAACTTTATTTCCATTCTTTTTTTTCAGAACGCGTTATTTCCAACCACTGATGTGCGCTCTCTCTCTCTCTCTCTCTCTCTCTCTCTCTCTCTCTCTCTCTCTCTCCCTCTCTCTATCTATGCAAAGATTACATTTTTTTCTGTGGATACAAAAAAGAAGTTCTGTCGCAAAAGTTCTTTGAGTTGCATTAATAAACACACTGTTGTTAAACAAATTGAAAAGCTTTTTGTTTTTCCCTTATTTTTAATATATGGTTTGATTTTAGCGTTAATTAAAGTTACAGATGGATGAGATTTGAGGCACCAATTATACGCACCAATGAATCATTTGATTGGCTTCACATATGACACAAATTGAAAGAAAACAGATTTTTCATCGATATTTTTATTATTCATTCCAGTTATTTGACTAATCAAATAACTTTTCACTTCAATCATTGACTTTTCTCATACACTAAAAAAGCAAAATTATTAAAATGCAAATACAAAAAAATTATATACAGTACAGTAAATAATATACATTTGATTACAATATAAAAATAAGATATATTTTTTCCTTTATCTAAAATTAATCAGAAGTTTAAAAATAACGTTATCTTAATTTAAACCGAAAGGCAAACTACCATTTGTTCCAATTCTGAGCTTTATCTCGAGTTCGCCATAAAATTCCCTTAATTTGGACTCTTTTTCCTCGTAAGTCATGTCGATATCACTTTGTTGTCGTTTCATTAGTTCAACAAAACCGCACAACTCTTCAGTTCTACTTTCTCTCAATTGTTTTAGCTGTTGATCTCGATTTTCGGAATGAATAGCTTCCATCTCAAGAATCTCTGTCATCGAAGCGATCAGCGAATCGAGAGAATCATTAATTTTATTGATATTATTTTCGCAAAATTTGGTCACACTATCGATACGCGTATCCTTAGTATCTGTGGTTCGCTCTAACGTTTCAAACAATTTGTTTATCTCCGAGTCGTCGTGACATTCCTCGTAATGCGCAATCATGTAACGGATCTCTCCTTCGATAAACGGCTTGTGATTGAATATACGACAATACACTTCATCGGCAACTGTTTTCATTCAAATTATATATAATTCAATTTATATTTCATATAATATATTAAATTATCTAATTTTTGTTTATATAAACCTTTAAAAGCGGACATTAAGTGCGTATTACTGCTATTATTGGACATCTATTCTTGTTTTTCGTTTCTAATTGACTATAATTTAATCCATTTCACTCAAAAAGCTATGATTTATTCGTAATAAAAAGTTTTAAAGCAAACTCATTGTTCATAACAAACTTTCGTATAAACAATATGATTTCAAAAAAGATAAGAAAAACTAAAATGATAAATGTTAAGTACAGTACACTAACTTTACTGAGACATTCATTTTTTTATTAGTAATTTGACGGAAAAATAATTAATACCTAATAAATAACGGATGAGAACGAATCAACGAAAAAATATAACTATAAACGATTAAAATTTCGTAATCTTTAAGCTAATTATTCATCTAAAATAAAACATTACGACTGTATAGGAAGTACTGTAATAGCGAACGATAAACCATAACTGGAAATGACGTATAAGTTTGAATGGGTGTCACGTGAGCGCACAAGTTTGAGTAATACAACAATTTCCGTCTCGACTACGCCTCCATTGATAACACAATCGACCCATTAATTGACATCATTTTTGTCTATTATTCAACTGACGATTAATTGTTATTTGGTATTGCGTTTGAGTCAACCAAACCAACGTTTGACAACCAGTTTGTCACCGAAACATACTATTCATAGATTCTCTTCACTCATAATTGCTTAACAATCTGATCGTTTAAAACAATTAATTATTTATAAAATATAAACAGCGATCGCAATAAATAGATTGCACTCGTATTTGTACTGCAATTTATATTATTTATAATCGTTTTTTGCTTGCGATCATAAAACTGTCGCTTCAAACTGATTGTTATTATTTTTGTGGTTTATTTATATCTACGTGTTTGAACAAATGGCAGATTTCGACACATTTGTCACTGAAGATCCGACCGCAGACTTCTTAGCGCGAGAGGAAAAAGAATTGGCAGAACTCGGAGATGAGTTTGACTTCACGCACATTAACAACAATGACAGTGTGAACCAAAGTAATAGACATCACTATTACTATTATTATATTCTGTTTTTAATACGATTATCTCTTTATTTCTATATAGAGTTAAATGGAAATTACAACAATGTTGATAGCGATGAGGTATTGTATTGTGTTTGTTATACCGGTATTGAAATAATCGTTTGAAATGAATATGTTATTTGTGTTAGTATTTCGTTTCGGAGAATCAACCGAATGGACCCGAGATTCTAAATGGTGATGAGAATCATGAGAATCACGTTATAACTAACAAAGCATTGAACACATCTCCGCTATCATTTGAGAACAAGTATGTGTTACCGTTGGAAGAGCCCGATAAGATACGGATATGGAGAGAAGAGCAGCGGAGGCTATTGGAACAAAAAGATTCGGAAGAATCGCGAAAGAAGGAAGACTTGAGACAACAGGCGAAACGAGAACTCGATGAGTGGTACGCAAGATATTCGGAACAATTGGAAAAATCGAAAATCAATAACAGGTTAGAAATTGATTATTTGTTTTATGCAATTTAGTTATAGTTAGTAACAAAACACTTAAACAATTAATGCACTGAATAGTAACTTATTTTCAATTAATTCTTGCGTAAACACAGAGAGGCGTGCAAGTAAGACATGATTGCTTTTTATCCATTCTTTCGTAGATTAGCCGTTAATTATCGATAATGTAGTTATCATTATATTGTGATTTTTTATATTGATTAGAAACGCTGAAAAAGAATGGGTGGCAGAGAGAGATACAGAAGTACCAGGACTTGAATGGGAAAAGATAGCGCGTATGTGCGACTTTAACCCCAAGTCTACGCGTAACACGAAAGACACGTCACGAATGCGATCCATACTTTTGCAGCTCAAGCAAAATCCTCCCATTGGTTCCAGCAGTAAATCTTAAAATGTTAAATATAGTTCTAATAAAGTAAAAACAATTACAAAAATACATTTACATAAATAGGGAAAAAAATGAAATCGCATGCAAATAACGAATTTTTGAATTTAAAATCCGAAGCAAATACAAATATATATAAATATATATAATGTATAAATATTATACACAAATACATTTTAATTAAAAAAAAAGTCGAAAAAGCATCGCATATTATGATAATAACTGACAGAATCGGTTTTAGTATTTGATTTCTATTATAGAGGAAATATTTTGAAGTTGAGGTCTCGTTTAGGTTTTCACATTTAAAATGATTATAACTTACGATTATATTCCGAAATGTTATACCATGTTTAGGGCGTGAATGTGTGCGTAAACAATGTGTTTAATGAAATCAATTTTATGATATAATATTAAAACTTAAATTCACTTAAATGTCAATCAAGTTGCCATAACTTCAAATATAAGCCCTGAATGTAGAAATAATACCGATTTTAATTCTATTTGGCGATTGTAACATACGTTATGATTATAATATTGTTTTACTCATTTATTTGCTTTTGTGTCAATAAAACGACAGTTTATGTAATTTGTGTTTTGTAGTTACACACAAATTTTTTTGTCACATAATTTCCTATTTTATAAGTGCTTGAAATTGATATCAAATATAAAAATGAATACTTCATACGAATACTTCATTTAGATTTTTTAAAATCATTGAATACTTATTGCCTTTTTATCCATTCGTTTCAATTATAAAATATTAAAAATGAATTCTTCTGTTTTGTTTTTCTTGTATTATATCGTCAATGTATGTGTCACTGAATGAATTATTTAATTTACAATTATATACAAAGTAATACAATTATAAAAGCATTCCTTATGTGCTCTTTTTATTTTAAATGTGTGATGTGTTTTATTGCAATCTTTTATTTGTAAAGAAAGCAAATTCTATCGATTAGTTTAGACAATAAACATTTTTTCACGTCATTTTAAAATCTAAAACTTCTTTATACTCGAAAATTTTTCTAAGCTTATTCGCGTAAACATTTCGTATTAACTTAATGTTATTAACATTAGGAGAATACCGTACAGTATATCCGAAATACGTTGTCATAAATGGTATTCACATTATTGATTTACTGCGCGCTTAAATAAATACGTTTTACGGTAGAATAAATCTCAATTGTTATTTCTTTATCGTTTCACACTCAACGTTAAAGTATAAAACATGTTTAGCGCATGGATTGACGATATGTCTTAATCCGCAATTCAAGAACTAAATTAGAATAGAAATGTTTTGATAGCTTGAAATTATTTCATAGTAAATTGAAATCTATTACCGTATTTTCCCGACTATAGCCCGCGGGCTATACAAGAAAAAAAAGTTAAAATTTTGGGAAAAAGTAGTAAGCGGGCTATATATGGAGTGCGGGCAATATAAGGAATTTTGAGTAATCTTGACCAATCATATTTACAATTACTTTTTTTATAACACAGTTTTGGGTTAAACACAAGTCTAACATAAGTTAAGTTTTAAACTAGATGCGAGCTATACATGGAAAGTTTTCTTGTTTGCTTAAATATGAGTTGCGAACTATTCATGGGTGCGGGCTATAGTCGGAAAAATATGGTAATTGTTAACATAATTTGTGAAAATATTACTGAAAATGCCATAAATATGCCATAATTTAATAAAATACATGACATAATTGTTGCCATAATTTGACAAAAACTATGCCATAATTTACACTTAAATATGCCATAAAAATCCAATTCCTGTTCAAAAGTCTATTTCATTATTCATTTCATATTTTATTATTGTTATCATTATAATAAATAGTAAGAATAATGCATTATAATTAGAGATTAAAATTTCTGTGAAATATTGAAATTAGGTGAAACTTTCAGTATTTTAGTGAAATTTTGGTTAAACTTTCAAACAAACTTATTATTAAAAATTTTAAAATACAAACATCGTTTCAATATATGATTCTAAGTCAGATCAGTTTAATTTTAATTTATAAATTTTAGATTTTAAAAATGCTTGAACGGCTACAAGTATTTCAACTCTTTTTTATTATGCAATTTATTTCGGTATTTTGTTTTAGTTATTGAAAGAAATAAAAATATTCTTTCGACAGAAGCACTTGAACCAGTGCTTAAACCTTGAAACACTTTAACCAGAATTACTAAGGTTTTCATTGCTTTGTAAATTTTATAATTACTAAACTTTTGCCACAATTTAACAACATTTTTAATTTCTATAATCCAAATTCTTTGAATATTAAAAAAACCAGACTTTGTTTTATAATCCGAAAATGACTTTTTAAATTGAGAAATTTGTTCATTAAAATTCAAAAGTATTTATAAAAGATTCAAAGCATTTATCTGCCAATTAAATGAACCTAATTTGCCCATAATCAATATAGAATTTTGCATCTTAATAATCTTTGTCATTTATTTACTAAAACAAAATATAACTGGCACTCACAAGTGTATACATACCTTGAGCATTGCTTATTCTTTAGCATTAGCGGAAGTGTAGTCCCCATACCTTAACTATTAATCTATACTTTACTACCGTTAGGATCAAAAGCATACAACAAAGATTGGCTAAACAATACATTTCTGTATAGTATTTTAATCATTAACACCTGATTTTCCATTCAAGTTTTAGTTCCGTTTTGAAGTTTAATAAGTGATATTAACATTAAGTTAGTCATTCTAGTATAACCCAAATATCAATGTATGTTAAAATTTTAGTGATTAAAATACTATACAGTAAAGATTGTATACGCAGATATTGATTAAGCTTTTGAAACGAACGGTATTCGCTGGTATTGATGATAACGCTCACGACTGACTGTTCAGATGAAATGATATATATATATACATAATGTATGATATACTATGCATGTATAATTTGTAGAGACAACGTATTCAGGATAATCCCTTTTCTTTTAATGATAGTGAATTATCTAAGAAAATAATACATTTTAAGAGATGAGAAATGAGAAATGAGCAAAGAATCATACATTTTCAAGCATTTTAACACACATTTGTTGTCCGGAAAAATCCTGATTTTCACATTTAATTTCTGAAAATGTATGTTAATCCTGAATTTTTTGGCTTAAAATGTTTCATTTTAAAGCCGTTTAAGAACCAATGTTTTCGATTTTTATCCTAATTTTTTTATTTTAATCCAATTTTGCGCAATTTTTTTACATAATCGCTTTATAATTATAAAGATTAAATTCCCTTAATAAATATTGATTTTACAAATAAACAGATACTTCAAATCCAAGAGCTTCTTCTACAAATTGAGCTAAAAATTTATTTCCCTGAATAATCCTGATTTTTACACTATTTTCTTTTTTCCGTCTTGAATTTACTAATTTTTTATTCCTGAATCCGTTGTCTCTAATAAATTGTGCTTAGCTTTTCATTCTAATAGTCATTCGTATAGATGAACAAAAGCGCGCCTTAGGACTTTTAGGACCTTAGGCGCGCCGAGTCCTTGAGGGTTCGGGTTCGAGTCCAGGTCCTTAAAAACTTAAAAGGTCCAGGTTCAGGTTTTGCAAAATTAAGTCCAGGTCCAAGTAGGTCCAGGTCGTGTCCCTAACTGTTAGGACCTGGAACCTAATTTTATTAAAATAATACTTAATTCAGCTAAAATAATTTTATATTTTTAATTTTATAAATTTCGTTGACCTTTAAATATGTGAATTCCAACTAGCTAAAAAGATGTACATTTTTTCTTAATAAATAATAATTATTTAAAGAGGTATAAACATATATGTTGCATCGTTTTCTTAATATTTAATTGTAAACAAGGTCCGGAGTCCGGGTTTGGGTCTCTGACTTAAGGACTCGGACCTGGTCCGGGTCCTTGAAAAACTTTAGGTCCGGGTCTCGAATTGCTCAGAAAGTCCAAGGTTCAGGTCCGGGTTTTCGTTAGGACCCTTAAGGACCCGGTCCTGCTCACCTATAGAGCAGCAGTTATATCCCAAGTTTCTGCTCAAATGTTAAATGAGTTAAAATTTCTTCAAATCAAAACATAAAATCTTATTGTTTAAATTTAATCAACATAGAAATAATTAAAATAATTATAAATATAGCTTTATAAGGATTCAAATAGTAAGCCTTGATATTGTACAAAATTATCCGGTATTTAATCAATTTTTAATTAAAGTTTTAATGCATTTTTTGTACGATTGAGGAAATTTACAGTGACTTGTTTACTGTAAACTTTAATTACGCTACAGTTGTTTTTGCAGTGACATAATCAATGATTAAAATTATTACTCTATAAGTTATAGTATATCAATATTATATATTATAACACATAACAAATGTATATTGAAGAACAATAATATACGTTTTTTATTATTACCTTCCATTATATACTGTGTTTGTAATGATGTTCAAATCAATTTTAACCGTTTTGCTTATAGTTATGACTAATATTGCTGAAAGTGATGTTTCCATTAAGGATGGAAATGACGCATTATATTTAAACGAACACTTATTTTCGTATTCAGAATGCAAGGATAATAGCGTAACGTTAATTGATTTATTCAAAGATAATAACAAACAACGGGTAAATAATGGCATCAATGAAAAAAGACTGATTGACACAATCGATCGTTTGACATATTTTAAAAATATGATGAATAAGTTTTATCGTTCAAATGTTTCCACAATTAAGTACATTAAAGAAATGTTAGTTAATGCAAATTTGTCGGAAAATTGTAAAAATTCCATCGATATCTCGATTGATGAGTATAATAAGAATAAATTATGGCCACTAAACTGTTCGTTCAAAAATAAGTTTATAATAAATTTATTCATATAATGATTTTATATCTATATATTATTTCTATAGTTATTGATTCAACTGGTTATATGGAAAATGATTTCCTCTCATTAGAGTTTTCGAGATTCGGTGATTTTGATCGATGTCTTAGTGTTAATAGCGGTCCAATCGGTGAAAATAAATTGATAATCGAAGGAAAGTATTGTTTACTAGAAGTAAAATTTCAATTTGATTTGGATAACCAAACTGGCAATTATAATACATTAGCAAAAAGTTTTATTGAGTATTACGGTATTGTTTCTATACTACCCATAACTAAAACTCCATTTTTATATGGTATTTGCGTGCCATCGCAGTGCGAAAAAAATGAAATCCAAAACTCTATAAATAATGGCAAGTATTGTAATCTTTAAACTAGAGTGCGAAACGGGGGCCCATGACATAAAGTGTCGTGCTTTGTCGGGTTAGGGCTTTTAGTTGAAAAATTTGTTTCGGGCCTGGCTTTCGTTTAAAATTATTATAGTCCGAAAATATTTTAGTATTCAAATTTATTGGGATAATATTTACAAAACCGTAAATTTTTGTAATAAAACATATTTATTTCACATCATGGTTAATTATATTTCATGCTTAAAACAATCAATATTTATGTATTCATTGTTTTTTAGGATTTTAGATATTATTTATTATTATTATTTTAAATATAGTGCCTTGATATAAAATCGGACCGTGTCGGGCATTTCGAATTTAAATTTGTGGGGCATTTTCGGGTTAGGACCGATGCTTTTTGGGCCTACATCGAGCTCTGGCTTTAAAATTTTCGTGATTTCGCAGTCTACTTTAAACCTTGAAATTGAGCTCTATATGTTTTTTTTGCAATATATTATAATTTTATGTTTATTTCATTTTGTATATTAGCATTAAATCTGATCAATGCAGGGATTTCTGTTGAAGTTATAGAAAATTGTCGCATTAAAAACAATTATTTACTTGATAACTACGAATTAATAGCGATGTAATTATTTTATTTTATGCTTTTGATACAAAAGTTATTAATGTTTAATGTTTAAAACAGGAGTTTATTACTTGTGTTCGCGGCTTTTGTAGCGCTAAGCACTGGCTATGAAATGATTTTGATAAATTGGCAAAAATTTATCGATGTTTGTCCACACAATAAAAAAATATTGATATCGTTTTCGTTAATTACAAACACAAAAAAGCTTTTTGAAAAGGATTCAAGATTTACATCACTTGACACAATAAGACTTTTCGTTATTCTATGGGTTATAATTATACATACATACGTTTTGAATATAGTCGTTGGCGTAATAACAATGAAAAATCATTTTTCAACAATTCCACAACGAATACATTATTCAAGCGAATTCTTTGTTTTAAGAAATACACAATTTTTTGATACTTTATTTGTGATGAGGTAAGTAAGATTTATTGAATAAATTATTCAATTATAATTGTTATGTACTTATATTTAAGTCAAATAATTTGATTTGAATAATATACTAAAATATCAATTTGTGGTCAGTTTTCAAAAATAAGTTTATAAAATAAAAGAAATCATGAAAACCAAAATCAAAATTTAATCAAAATAGAACTTGATTTATCTGTATATTAAAAAATGAAATCAAATTTTGGCGTAAACCAGTTTGTGAATAAAAAAGATTTAATACTTCAATGGAACATCGGGATAAAAATCTAACCGAACACACAACGCGAAGATAACTTTTTTACTATAAAAACA
>JAQGAW010000619.1:0-26502 GCA_034698025.1 Phthiracarus crinitus
ATTTATAAATTTGCTCAAATTTTACAAATAAAACCATTATAAAATATGGAATATTAATTGGAATAATAATAGAATTAGAATAGAATTAAAATATTTACTTTAAGAATAGAATAGGAATAGAATAAATATTGAAAAAATTTTTGAGATTACAATAGAAATAGAATAGATAAAATTAAAAACAAAAAGAACGGAATAGGAATAGAATAGAAATTAAAAAGTTTGTACCTATACAACACTAATAGGGATTGAGTATAATTGGCTAAACCATAAAATTCAAAAAATTCGTTCCAAACAGCAGTAAAGCTGGTTAATGTTGTCCTAAGAAGCAATACTTACTATTGGGTTTTACTTTCGCTATATATCAAACACTATAAAAGGAAGTAAACGCGAGAAAGTAAGCGTACGTCCAAAACCTTACTACTGTAAAATTAAATAGTATAGTCTTGTCGTATCTGTATATAGTTTTTATTTGGTATTATTTCGAAGATATTGTATTGGTTTGATTTTATTTGAAAAACTATGTTATATAAAAAATATATTTTAAATAATAAATTCTTAAAAATATTCAACTATTCTAGACTGTGGAACATTTTTATTACTGGATACACACATTCACAATAAGTCGTTATTAAGGCCAGTGTTTACTTGAAATATTTTTAATCATATGACAGAGAGATTAATAGCTAACTATTTATTAAATACAACTAAATTATTAAAAGTAATTTTATTTTCCAGTTGTTTCCGTAAGTTCCCATTTTTGTGAAATTTAGCAAAATATAGTCAATAATAGAACAAAATTCTTTTATAAGTATTTAAAGTCTATATAAAAGTATGAGATTTATTGAAAGATAATAGACAATAATTTACAAAATCTAATCAATAAATTTCCACATTATACTGTACATTTCATCTATTTATATATTTTACTTCATATATCCTTCACCTATCCTATAATACAGTACAATATAGAGCTATTTTTACTGAGTTTGCTAACAATATCTAAACAAAATAAGTTAGAAATTTCAAATCCTCACCCTTTCTTTCTAATGTTTATTTTAAAATTTTTAAAAATTTCATTTTACTTTAGCGTTGTGTAATATTTACATAAAGCATTCATTAAAAATAAAATTTTAATCTATAAAAAAAATTAATGATTTTCGTAAATATTTAAACAGATTTTGCGTAATACAGTACTAATATTAGTACTAATCATCTCACTTCATAATATGTTAAAATACCAAATAATATTATGCTATTATCGCATTAAACTATTAATTTTATGCAACAAATAATTTGAGTTTTTTCTTGTTGTTTGTTCAATAAATCTTCTTAATTGAGGAAACTTTTGCAATATTATAATCTAGACTTAAAGATAACTATTATTGACCAAAATTTCAAAAAATTATCGTTTAAATTCGTTGAGTTTTTCGGGGGGGGGAGGTGTGTGGTTTAGGCTTTAGTCAAGAAAAAAATGGGAAAAAAATTTTGGTATTAAGGACGAAAAAATTACCTTTCAAATCCGATGAGTTTTTGACCCCCCCTATAAAAATTGAGATTTCCAGAATCTGACTCCCCTAAAGCTTCCGACCGGAGTGTAACTTTGGTGGAATTACAAAAATAATTTTTGCCGTTATTGAAACTTTAGTCACATTTTTTATTCGATTATAAAAATTTTATCAATAATATCAAAATTTATTAAAATAATTTACAAATCGAGTTTTTTCAAGCATAATCTAATTCTTTAAGTTTTAGTTTTAACACTCATACTAAGCTTCCATTCTAGTTTAAACTGATTTGTAGTAAAAGCTTAAATATATTTGGGAAAATAATATAAAACTATTATCGAATCCATTGTGACAACAAGTGCTTTTGCTTACGAAGTCTAAAAACTATCGTTTAGTATAAACTATACTAAACATAAAAAAGGGTTAGGATAGGATTATTCCAAGATTCCTCGAACAGTTGAAAGAAATGTGTTTTCAATAATCAAAATAAAATACACGTGAATTAACATTTATTTTACAATAATAAATTTGAATACACGCGCATATATTTTTAAAAGCGGAGCATTACCTATGTTTGACTATTTTGTCCAAAAAAGTATTCATATTGGGTTATTAAATAGAAATAAATAAAAAATGAGTTTAGAAATATTACTGATATTAATAAATACATTACTATCTTATGGACAAGAATTTTGTGATAAACAATATGAAGATAATCTATTGAATTCGGTGTTTAATGTTGAGAACAACGCTATACTTGGCTGTAGAAGACAAGATGAACAACAACTTTGCTGGCGGTTTGTATGGACGCATAACAATAAACTGATTCCCAAAAACTCTAACGCACCCATTGATTTCACAGGTAGAGATCACTTCATTCTTAAAGCTATCTTTAAAATTATATTTAACCTTAATTTAACATTTTTATGAATAGGTTTTGAAGATATTAAATGTGGCTTTAATATTAAACAGTTAGACACAAGTAATTATTATTGGTCTCTAATAGAGAACATGATTGTAGTGTTTTCGGAGAAAAACTTTTGGATAATGAAATCCAATAACGAAACTTCGTATTATAAGGTAAATGCGATCAATTTGTATAACGAAGGCTTTAGGATAATATTCGATGGGAAACCAAAACACGAGTACTTTAATGACATTCAATTAGTTTTCGGTAAACAACAGTCGCTATCCGTTCACGCGATTGCCATGAAAATGATGAAACGACCGCAACTTTACGCATTCATACAGCGCACCAATTTTGGACCACAAATTTTATACGCAAATATTAATAGTACGTCAACGTATGCGAAATGGACTGACTTTAAAATGCTTTATCATATCGAGTTTGACATGCTTTTCGGTGCGTTTTACGATTTAGTTAACAATATTCACGTGTTGTACGATAACAACATATACCGATTAACAAATGATTCCGAGAATGTATTCGATAATGTATGCAAAACGATATTTTTTGTGTTTTGTGTTGTCTTAACAAATTACATTTTTCCTAAATTTTTTTATTCAATTAAAATATTTGTTTGTTTTGGAAATAGAAAAATATAGAAGCAGGTATCGGTGAACCAAATTCAATGTATTTTCCGTGTCCAGTGATGTACACCCGTAACACTACAACCACATCCACAACCGTTAAACCAACTCAAAGCAACACTAAAAGTTTCTATACTCAAATCATAATTATAATGATTGCAGTCATTCTGTTATTAGCGGTACTCATTGGCATCGGACTAATCATACTGGATATTAAGAGTAAGCGAAAGGAAAGAATGAACAATGAAACGGATAAAACAATTAGTAGAGTCAGTACAAGCAGTACAAGTACTAGTATTAGTGGTATCAGTGAAGACAGCATTCAAAATATAACCGAAAGCGAGACCGATAGATGATCACTGGTTTGCGTTTGATTTCTAATACAAAACAATTATTCTTTTACCTTAAATTCACTTGTGTTACTCTAATTTGATTAAAGTTTCAGTTTTAATAACTCAACTTTAAATATATCAAAATAATAGATTGTATTTGTTAAATAATAAAACATTATAATTTTTTTCGACTTTAATTATTGTACGTTGTGATTACAAACGATAAATAAATATAGATTTATATATACTTTAATATTTAAGTTACGTTTAAGTGAATCAAAAAATGCATAAAAGTGTTTCTGAAAGTTATTTCTTAAATTTGAAAAGTATATTAAAAAATAATAATACAAGTTAATAATAATATGCAAAATGAATTTTAAAATGAAAACAACTTAATAATAGCAATAATCAAGAATTATTAAGTCAACGGTTAAATGATAGTAATTTCATCGTAGGTTACGATTATCTTCAGTGTGGAAGATAACTGGCAAAAAATTATAGTATGGTTATATAAACAATTACTTATTAATTAATAGATATTCAAAATTTCACTTTAGATGGGATTTAAGTTTTCTACGTTATTCACACAAATAAAAAAAGATTTAATAATAATAATGATATGCGACTTTGTATTAAACCATGAAAAATCGTTTAAGGAAAATACGTTAAAGTTGCGCCTGTTTTGCTTCCTGTTTCATCGCGAAAAATAGGCAAATAGTGAATATAATGGATCCAAGTTGTACGAGCATTAGCGACACCGAAACGCCACCGATAGCGCCGCCACGTATTTCCAAAAATCGTCGCAACATTTCTCCGCAACTCTGTATTGGATGGCAACGAAATTTTCATTTTATTTTATTAAGAGATTCATTCGATAATTATCTTCTTATAAAAATAAGATAAGGTTAACGAACCCTAATATTAATATTGTTTGTTCGATCGCTATTACACGAAGCAGGTATGTCTTGTCCGGCCTTCTGGTAATCCAAAAACGTTTCTGCGCCGCAACACTCCAACTAAACGAATCAGATATGTTTCGTTTAAATATAATCTGAATTTCGGGTATAACTAAAACATACCTTGAGTTGGATTAAATCTAAGAAACGGCGAGAATTATCGTCATAATTACGTCTTTCGATATGCCATTTCATTTCATCCGATAATACATTTTGCAGCTTAAATGTGAGGATAAAGTAAATAACTAAATATAATTTAATGGTCTTAAATGAGTATTACTCTGTCTCCGCCAGCAATCCTCCAAACCAATACAGTAGCAGCGATCTCAAGAACGATAACACAACCCGTGATCACGAAATACTGGATTATTCAAATTTATCATTACATTTCTAATTATATAGTATTCAAATGTAATGCTTAAAAACTCAATTACCGCCAATAAAATGCATGGACTCTCCATCGCTGCTCCGAGACATCCCAAGAACCCAACAATAAGTATTAGCGCGGCTGCTGTCATACATATATAGCACGCGTAGTAATACCGCTCAATATCCAAATTATCCGTATATTCCCAAAGCCCACCATCACCTCTAACCCATATCGCGACACCCAATAGTACCGCTCCTAAAGACTTAAAATGAAATATATATCATTGAAAATTTTTGTAATTTTTGAAAAAAATAAAATTTTTACTATAAAATGTTTATTAAAAAAATTCTAACTCAATACATAATCAGTTTTTAAATAAAAAAGTTAAATTTTTAATAAACTAAAAAATATGATACAATTAGTGCCACACCTATATAGATATATGTGCGCAAACAATCTCAATGAATCCTTACCCATATTAAAAAGTTGATGGCGAATATGAGATACTTAATACACGCTACGGCTGGATCTAATGTCGTCATTTTCAGGTGTTTTAAGTTATCCTTTTAGATCATAACAATTAACAATAAGAAAACGCACAAAAATTGAAACGTTGAAAGAACACAATTAAAAAATTGCGGACGGATTGGAAAAGGGACACAATATTATTCACTTGTTTAGTGATAACAGTTACCAGTTAGATATGCCGTTACAGCAACGGAAATATATACTTAAACTGCAATATAATGGGGGAAAAAGATGAATAATAGCGATTAAAATGGTGAGAGGTGTTCGGTTACTCGTGGCTACCAATTCTTCAGATAACAAGCTTATATCTATTTTTTTGTTGTACGCAATTTTGTTATTTGTTTGGTTTAATGAAGTTCAAGCTAAAGTTAAACACTAATGCGTTCATTAATATTTCACAAATCATTAAATTATTGTAATAAATTATTATTAAAATTAATTTAAATTAAGCCATCTTTAATAAATTAATACAATTTAAAATCAATACAAAATATCAAAAAACCATTTGTCTAATTTTTCCACAAAGAAATACCACTCGTTATTATTAACTGATTTTTAGTGTATCATAAATTTATTTTCGTAATATCATTATTTATTTGACAAATAATTTCGAAAATATGCACACTATTTGAAGTGATAATTACGTACCAGAAAAGCGATAGCAATAATCTAATTGATTAATACTATGTATTAGCGTTAAGGTACGAGCAATTAGTTTAAAATATACTGCTCTCAATTAAATGAAACTTTTCTTCAAAAAAAATTTACTATTTTTGTTTAAAGAGCGTCAAATTTTTATTACCTGTATTTTATAAGATGTGCTGATTTTTCGCAAATTCTAAATTTGTTATACAATATATTTATTAATTTTTACAGTAAATGAAGGAATGTATCTGAAGTCAACATAAAACGTAACAGACATTAAACTTTTATCATTTTATTTACATTAATTGAGAAACCAATCTATACATTCAAATCAGAATGTAGTGTACATTTCTTAATCCAAAAAAGTAGAAATATATAATAATAACTAAATTATTTCTAAATAAAACATTTTATACAAAAAATTATAAATATAATGAACCGAATTTTATAAAAATTTTTATGTAAACCATAGCTAATGTTATTTTACTTTTTTAGTTATTTATTTAATTCGATAAATATATATAAAAAATGTATAACTTGTCTAAATGTTTATAAATTGAATATTTAATTAAACACAAATGCGTGCAAAAAAATGATATTCAAATTCAGTAAAAAAAGTTTTAAAACTCAACACACGTGACAAAAGTTTTGTTTATGGTATTGCTTCCACTTGTTTGTGAAAACAAAATAATGTGATCGATAGCGCGATTAAGATTAACTGTAACAAAGCTGCGATTAAACAAAGCAAACCAATGATTCCCGAACGAAGCTCAAGAAATTTTCTTAAAGCACGACCGCATCCCTAAACAATTAATAAATCAAAGTTTTAACATATTCTTACTTGTTTTAAGTATCATTTAATTCATAATTAATAAATTGAAGCACATTCTGTTGACTAAAAATTGACTAACTATTTCAATATTTAATTACGATCGCATTAATTAATTTGATTTTAAGCAGTTTTCAAGTTAAATGTTTTTCTGAGACCATTAGAAAAGCAGTACTTTTTATTATTCCTAGTATAAAATTCAAAAACGGTTTTACTTTATAAAACCGAACTTTTTTAGCAATTATGCGTTGCTTTTTGCTAAATAGTTCGCTAAATTGTTTAGTTTGAACAAATTAATTCATAAAATATTCAAAATATTTTTAAATTTAAATAAGTAAATATAGTCTATGTATAGGAAGTATACGGCAGACCCAGTGATCCAAATCTCAATTAAATAAAATACTATTTCCTGAACTTAATGCAGCACAAAATTAATTCTGAGTATCGATTCTGTATTAAAAAATGTGAAAAATGTTTCTATAAAATCACACACCTGTTCGTTCACATAATTAGTTCCTGAGAGGTAGCATGAAGTTGGTATTGTCATACCATATCTTTGATAATCATTAAACGATTGCGCACCACAGCATCGAAGCTATATTATTAAGAAACATCAAAATATAGTTATTATCATACATCGGGACTGTGATATAGACTTAGTGGTGAGACATATAAAAAAAGTGGCGGCACTGTATTGTTTGTTACAGTGTTTGTTACAAACGCAACTCTTGGTTATTATATGAAAGAAAATTCGTTATAAATAGAATAATAATAATTTCTTAGCTCCAGATTATCGGAAATTATAGGTGAGGCTAACAGTTCAGAACGTTTTTATGCTCTCAACTGAACATAATCATACCTTGATTTGGAAAAAGTCCATAAAACGTCTGGCATTGTCATTGTAGTGCATTTGCTGCAGATTTTGCAATATTTCTTCGGTGGCGAACACTTCCAACTAATATAATATAATAAACAAAATTAACACATATTTTTTGATTGAAAGAGTATATGTTAATTTTGAATACCCATACCCTCTCTCCAAACCCATGAAATATACCCAAAACAATAGTCGCGATTTGCAGCACAAATAGACACGTTAATACAGTGAAGTACTAGTATAACAAAGCAAACTTAAATAAAATTTCGCATCAAAATTAAATTCTATATACAGTTGCGAGCAAACAAGAGTGTTCGGTAATGACGCCAATACAGCCAACGAATCCAATGAGGATAATGATGAAACCGGTAAATATCATGATCCAACTCGCGTGTATCATATTATCGGTGTCGATGAATCTGCTCGGTTCGTACGACTTCGGGTCCACACGTAACCAAATCCCGATTCCCATTATAGTCCATCCAAATAACTGTTCAAATGGCAAACAAAAGTTTTATTTTTAAGAATAGATTCCAATTACAGTTCATTTTTTCTCCACTTTCTTACCCACAAAATGAAGTTGAGTATTAGAAGAATGACTTTTAGCAGAGACATGTGTCTGTATGTGATACTAGTAGCCATCGGACGTGACGGTAAAACACAAACAAATTTACAACATCTGATAACGAATACTCTTTCAGTTTTTCGAGGCTTTTCTTCCTCTGTTTGCTTAACCTCCGCCAGCTTTCAGATTGGCTTTGGTTTTCTCGTATTTTTTCAAATAAAAATTAAAACTCACGTCTACTTACTTTTTTGCGGACTGCTGTGGTTTACACGAAAACTACATGTGTCATAGCGTTTTTAATGATTATGTGCGGCTATGCTCTCAGTTCTGATTAATTCTGTGGAAATATATTTAAATGAATTTTTTAAATTACTGTACGCTTGACTAAAAAATAAGAAAAAATGTTTGGGTAATAATAATTTACGCATATTGTTGGGCGAAATCAATGACGATGACTATGCAGCAAAAAAAACCTGGAAGAATAGATAAATTATTTGAATAGTTTATAGAAAAAAGTTTTCAGTTAAAATTTAGGTTTCGGATTGAATTTTTAGAATATTAGTGATTTATAACAGTTTTTTTTATTAAATAAATCAAATATGCATTTTAAATGCAATATTAAAAATAGAATTAAACGCTTTATTAAATGTGTGATTTACACGATTATTATTCAATACGAAAGTGATATCAAAAAATGTTATCATTACTCTGATTCTGATAGACACCGATTTGATTATAATTCATAGATTAATTAACGAAAACATAGTCTATACTCCAAAGTATTGTTTATGTGAAATAAGAATAGTAATAGAAAAATAAACTACCGATTACTAAACTATTTGTGCACCAATTAATGCGTGAACACATTCACGTAGGAATTGTTCAAAAAAAGAAAATATACACTGACTCACAAACAATACAAACACACCAAACGAATAACTGAATTTATGGCATACATTTCACGTTTGCAATTATTTCCGTTTTAAAAAGCAAACCTATAAGATAACGGTTGACTTAGAAACAGACTTTGGCTTACAGTGATTGCGAAAATAACTTATAAAATACCTTAGTTATCGCTTTTCTATTATTCTGCCAAACTATAACTATTCTTTATACTGTATAAGTTATATGCTTTTGTTTTATATTTATTCAGATCTTTAATACACAATATTAATTTTACATATCGTATACATATAGCAATATTTCAAATCTAATATTTAGTTCTAAAATACAAATTTCAATAGTATTATTGATTTCTATTTAAAATACTTGTTCGGTAAATGTATATCCAAATGTTCTATTTATTTCTATCAATTTTCGTTTTTTCGGTAAAATTAAACGATTTCTATTTATTTTATTATAGTAAAACTGAAAATAATTAAGCAAAATTTTACATAATGTAACGGAACAGGAATTTCAAAATGAAAAAAATTTTATAATTATTTTATTAAATTAACATTTATTTAAAAGTGACGAATTTAAAAAAAATTTTATTGCACATACATTTCAAGCAAATCCCAGCAAATTTAATATGTATATCTTAAACAACAATCTGTTAGCAATTAATTTTATTAACAAAGAGAGCAGTTTTGAACACAATTTTTCATAATACATTATTTCGCTTTACAATAGTTTTGATTATAATAAAATTATTGAATTATTTCGCCAAAAATATTTTTAACGATTAATTATAATAAATTATTTGAATAATAGACTGAAATACATTTTAAATTAAATAACAAAATAAAAAATGGGTATAATAATGTGTACAATAAATTGATTTTAAAAATTGTTTATAAAAACATGTTAATGAGTTATATAAATATGGCACTGCAACACAATTTGTGTCTAATGTTAATCATCTAAACAAATGTTTTATAAAAGTAAAAAATCATGAGTACTCTGCTTATCAATTATGTATTAATGATTAGAATTTTAAATTAATGATAATTTTTGATTGCAAATAAATTAAAAAACCGAAATATTATAAGTATTTTTAAATTTTTTTCAGAAAAAAATTCTTACAACGTTTTTTAAAACAGGCTTAAGTAATAAAAAATTGATAGTATTATACTTTAATGATTATAGTGTAGACTTGTTTGGTCTCATGAATCTTATTTAAATAAGCGGTACTTCGTCCCCATTCGTACTGACACTACTGCAAGGCTCTAACGGTTGTTTAATGACAGTAACACTAGTTCTCGCATTTTCATCGATAAGATTTTTATTTTCTATAACCGACTCTTCGATCACATTTTTATCACCGAAATGCGAGGCCATCTCATCAGTTGTATGTTGTGAGTGAATTCGTCTAATCGTTGAATCGTAATCCACGTTACTATCAATCGGATCGTAAGAATAACTATCTCTATCTCTAGTATGGATTGCAGTCATATTATCAGCGGACATATGATAGGGATGAGTACCTATTCGTCCACAATTCGACACTTTAAACCTTTTCTTATTAAAGAAAAGCGTGCTTTGACTGGAGAGTGATCGCAGAAGTGATGGCAAATTTCGAATCGATAGCCTTTTCAGCGAATTATCTGACGCTACTTTACGACCGGACAATTGATTCGTTTCTCCGCAACCAATATTGGTCATGCTATGCGTTTTGTTCATACTATCGCTGCTAATCATCAGCTTATTTCCATGTTTTATTGTCTCACGACTTAAGTGTATGGCAGTGTTAACGCTGTGCGCTGACGAACCAATACTGCTGGCCGTCCTTTTCGACGCATCATAGCGTTCGTCATCGAATGGCGAAAGTGTATCGATTTCTATTGATGGCTGTGTGCGCATTGGATGCACTTCCGCTGAACCTGTTATGAACAAACAACATATTATATGCAATTATTTTTGGGTTAATGGTAATACCTTGAAACGAAATACTGTCCTGCAGTGACGTATCGGCAGTGTCTTTGCTATTTGTGCTTAAATCGAGTTTATTGTCGCCACCAGTCGACTGATCGGTTGATACCATAACTGGGTCTTGAGCTTCACTGCTCTCTTCTTGACTCGTCTCAACCACTAGTCTATTGTAAAAACAATTAAACTTTTCTTCTAACTCTTTATTTTTAAAAGTGATATTCTTTGGCATTGCAGAGCTAGTTGTTGATTGAAGCTGTTCTTTGCGAGAACAACTGTGACACAAATAACCGGCAGTTTGCTTAACTATAGGTGTGTTCTGATGCGATAATTTTTTCTCGTCAATCGCCGACTGACGACATAACACTGGTTTGTCTGAACCACTATATCTACCCAATAATACTTTCTGTGGCGCATCTTGTTTAGCGATTCCCGATGGACCCGCAACAGTGTTCGCTCCGCTGCTAAGACTCGAACTCGTGGTCTGTTTGCTCGAAGAATCGCTGCTCACTGATAAGCGAGACATGCGACACACAGAGTCTTGACGCGAACCCGATTGACTCGAATCGTTTGACGCCTGATTCAAACGGAATCATAACTAAATTGATATATGAATTTACTTTACATACCTTTGGAGTTACATTCCACGAATTTCGCCTTATTCTCGCATAAGCGCTCGCATTATGTGAGGCACCGATTCGACCCGGTTTTGACTTCTCGATCACTTTCATCGGTATATTCATCTGACGCCACGAATCAGATCGCGAAGAAAAGTTTTCGCTGGAAATGCTTGACGTTCTCATTGTTGTTTTTTGGGTTTGGGAACTAATATTAGCGGTTCCTATATTCGCTTTATTAACGCTTTTTTTCTTATAAAAGCTTATCCAACCGATAGCCCTCTCTTTCCATCCGTAAAACACTTTTTGATTCGATAGAAGTCTTGCGCTTTCAATTGGCAACTAAAATATTAGGTAAAAGTAAATTTTAAATAAAAATTCATTGATACTAAACGTCAAGTAAAAGTTCGATAAAACATAGTCGCGACTATTTTGTTATTGATTTTGAATTCAAAAAGTTTTGTAATATAATTTTAGTCTAGAATAGTTTTATGAGTATTCGATCATTAGGTCTCACAATGTGTGAAAAATTATTGTAGAGTAACATACTGTAAATTTATAAATAAGAAAAAGATTTAAAACCTTTGGTTTATGTATTCTGCACTGGCATACAAGATGCGGCAATTGATCGCTTCCAACGCTTTTTGGCTCAACAGCCGAATTAGTGTTTGCAGGCGTATGACGATTGGAAAAGTTAGACGAGTGACGACATCGACCAATACCTCTCGTAACGCGCGACTCTTCGATGCGTTTGCAGAGAAGCACGCAGTCCTTCTTGAACTGTTTCGTGAATATCGCGTATAGAAATGGATTCGCGCACGAGTTTAGCGGAAGCACAAATATGGTGAAAACTTTCGCCTCTTCCAGCGAAATCAGCTGATAACCAGAAACGGCTGTCAGTGAGAAGAAAGCGATTGGAGCCCAACATAAAAAATCAGTGAACACTAATAACGCCATGCGTTTAGCGATACGAGAGTCGTTAGAATTCCATGCCTATTATTGTGTTAGAAAAAAACAAAACTCATTTAATAAAAGTGATGGATATGTCGTGAATAAAATAAAATTGTGTTTTGAATTAAAAAAAAATTGTTTTTACTAAAACCTGTGATCCTCTTATAGCGCAATACATTCTAAGATAGCAACCCATTAGCACCAGAAACGCCACGCCATTAATAATAATGAGGAAAACTACATATCCGAGAGACCATTGAGAATCTTCGACCTCAAACGGAAGACAAACCGCAAACTTGCGATAATCACTGATACCGAGCAGTGGCATCAAAGCCATGCAAAACGCAAAACTCCAGCCAACTGTCATTATATACGATGCATGTTTCAGCGATAATCGTTTGTTCAGATGCATGGCGTGAGTGATCGCGTAATTTCTTTCCATCGTTATTACAGCCAACGTGTAAACGGATAACTCGCTGCTAAATACGCCTAAAAAGCCAGCGATTTGACAGCCCCATGAAGTTTGCCACGGAATAGCGTAAGCCCTGAACTCTCCGAGAGTGGACGCATCAACAATAGCTAGAATGCCGAGATAAATACCCATAAAGAAGTCGGCCATAGCGAGGTTGCACACCAGAAATCTCGGCACATCGATCTTACTTCTGCCGAACATTAATACGATCACTACTACGCCATTGCCGAGCAGTGCCAATAGAAACACAATCCACACTCCGCAGCGTAATGTCCACCAATCAAATAAGTCTTTACATGGCATAAAAGGACCTAAAAGATTATAAAATCAATTTTTAAAAAAATTCTTTAAAACTTTAAAATAATGGAAATTAGTTTTCAAACCAGGTTTTGGCAAACACTGAACGGGATAACTGGCACCGGAATAACCTTCCGGATTGAGTGACTGTTTATAATCCTCAAAGTATTGTTCGGCATATTCAGCGAGATTATCGGGTATAACGTAATCGCGACCATAAGTCTTCCACAATTGATTGGCATATTCCTCAAACTTAGTGGAAAAGTTGACATATCCAGGCCACACGTCAGTAACGTTAGTGTTCCACATGTCTTCGGTCTCGAGCCACACAAACGATTCCTTAAGCAGTGGCGAGTTGTCTGAGGGCGAGTGCGTTCTCCCTATATATGCGCAGCAATGGTACGCGTAAGAGAGCGCTAATTTATGTACTTTTGGGAATGATTCGGGCGCAGGAAATTGTTTGAGATACGGATTGCGGTGTACTTTGATATCAGTCAGATTCTGTAAGCCTATCGTAGGCATCGCAGCGAATCTGTTTTCGCCTAAATTTCTATATTTGCACAAAGAAAAAAATGCAAATACAATTACTCTTTTTTCTGCCAAAATATCGGTTACAATAATATCAGATTACAGTATTAAATATATTTACAAGTCTTTCAACGACGTTAGCGGTTCGAACGCTTGCGGATGAATGTCGGAGATCTTGTTGTGCACCAAATTGAGCACAATTAAGCTCGAGAGTCCGTTAAACGCATTTTGCGGAATGTGTTTGATAAAATTGTGACCCAAGAATAAGTCGATTAATTTTGTCTGATTCAGAAACGCTGAGTCGTCTCCGAATGTGGTGATATGATTGTAGCTCAGATCTCTGTATTGTGTATTAAATAATGGTTATTAGAATTATGTTTTTAGCCTTCAATTACGGAAAACTTTTTTTTCAAAATTAAAAAAGTTTGTTTTTTCGCTTTTATCTTTTATTTATAAAGATTTCGTACAAAAGCTAGATATTATCATATTTCATTTATTTAAGATTTATAGTCTTAGGGAAATTGAATTTCTTCGTAAAAAGTTTCCAGTCTTCCATAAATTATATTTTCATTTAGTTTTTTCACGAGGAGTTTCTAAAAGAATTTATGTTAATATTCGCTTAATAATGTTTAAATTATGGAAACTTAAAATTCTGATCATTGCTTAATGTATATATTACGGTATATATTTTTAAAATAGTTACTGAGATTCTTAGAGTGCGTTATAAGAGTGCAATAGACTGATCGATAATTCAATGATACTATATATAAGTCAATGAATTATCATATGAACTCAATTTGTTATATTATAAGACATTTTTGTCAATATATATATATGACATAACTTTCATATTAATTCAGCATAACTCCCACGAAATGTAAAAATTAAACACAAAAAGACATATAACTCGTTCTAATACCTTAATGCTCTTTGAAAAATTCATTTATGAAAACCCGATGATTTCTTATAGCTATTTAAACATACGTTGAAGCAAACTATTTAGTATTTAATCTTAATATGACTAAACGTAAAATATAAGAACATAATATTACGTTTGTTAAAAAAATCAATGCAATAGAATTGAATCAAAAACAAAATTAAAATTCGCAATAATTCATCAAAATCTGTTAATAAAAAACAAGAATAGAGAAAACAAATGAGAATTTCTAGTTAGCAGTAAAACAAAAAAATCCAAACTGCTTTGATGACAATTTTAGTAGTTTTGGCAATTAACTTATAAATGATGCTAATGTTAGATGATTAATAGCAAAGAGTTTGTATTCATATAAACGTTGACAAACCTTTGCGATTACGCAACATAAATCCATTCAATTATATATTTCGCATTCTTTTAATTTTAACACTAATTACCAAGTATTTAAAACTATATATAGATTAGGATTTTTTGCCAGTATTTTATATAATAATTAGGGCTTCAATTTTTCGGGACTTAAAACCATCAAAATCGGGCGGGATTCGGGAGCTAAAAAACTGTTAAATTCGGAACAAAAATTGAAAATTCGGGTAATAATTTTTGTTAAAAAGTAATAAAATATGTTAATATGTTAAATTTCGTGTTGTTGATCCTAAATAATTTTAAACCTTTAAATTATTTGTATATTTCTAAATTTTTAATTTTAGATTTAGATTATTTGTTGAAATAATATTTTTATAAAATTTTTTGAAAAGTTTTTTTTTTGATTTTGATTTTTTTATGCAAAAAATACTGGTAAAACTACCTAAATCGGGAAAATTTTTAATTATTTAGTAAAATTCGGGTAAAAATCGGGAATATTTTATTTATATTAAAATTCGGGAAAATCGGGACAATAAAAACTATTTAAAAATGATCCTTTTGTTGATTTAATCATATAACATTAACTTCCCGAAGATTGCATTAATATTTATTTCGGGATTTTCCCGAAAAATTGAAGTCCTAGAAATGAAAATGTGAAACGAAAAAATAAACTATATATGTGTATAGAAAAGTAGATTTCTCTTTCATTTTCCGTAAATAACAAGAAAAGTAGAAAACCAGAATAGCATTGCAATTATAAACAAAAAAACAACTACAAGTACATAGAAAATAACTTACAGCAATCTTAGCTGATGACATGCTTTCAGTTTTGGCAGTGATGTGATGTGATTCGACTTAATAATCCTGTGGTGCGAGTGACACAAGTATAAGTTAAGTCATCATTATCCAAATCAAACAGATTTTTTAACATGCATTACAACATCAGTCGCAACTGTCTTTTAAAAACACAAAAGCTAATTAATCTCTGAACTAACAAGCTCTTCAAGCGAGGAATCTGTTCGCACAGTGTCGATGGTATTTCCGTTAGCGCTCCCCTATCTATCTTCAAGTGTTCCAACGCCGACACTCCAGTCAAGTCAGGAAACACGCGAAGCTCGTGAACGTTTGACAATGCCCTGCAAATGATAAGCGACTTGAAATAAATTTCTTTTTTATTAGAAACAACCGGAAAATAAGGGTTTTGTCTTTTTTGATGAGCTATAATTTTTTTAGATAATGAAAAGCCTGTGTCTTTCATGTCATTTAACTTTTCTGTGGAAAAATCGAAAGTTTATGTGATGAGCTTTATATATATAATGCCATTCTTGACGCAAAACATTTTCTCTTTCATCTCTGAAAAGAGATAATGCAATGGGTTTTATTCGCAAGTGTTTCTCTCTATTATTCACTTCAAAAATAGTATGGACACGCATACAGCATCTGCTTAAGCGAGAAATGATGCTCGCATTTTGCGCTCCAAATCTTACAGAAAATCGTGATACGATTATTTACGAGAAACCTGAGCACAAAAATTTTTCGTACAAGATATACTAAGTTTAAGTTAAATTGTTTAGATTATAGTTTTATTTAGCTCTATTTTTCTCTATTATCCACTCATGAGTAATAAATGTGGTATATTTGTACTTTTAAACTTTAAAACTAAATTTTGTTGTATAACCAGGTTTTATCGATATGCAATCATGTCAAATGTTTAATTCGATTTATTATGGAAATTTTGAAAAACTAATATTTTTAAACAATGCAAAAATACTTTTGATATTTAGCACTACAATATAATTTTTAATGGTTTATTATATAACTATTATTATCAGTATTAATATATATTTTTGTTGGCAATCTTTCTTAATAAAAATTATATATCCGTTAAAGGATTTTACTTTTTACCTATTAGTTGCTAATCATTTAAATAATTATAATTATATTGCAGACAAGTTTATTCATTGTACACAAAAAATATACTATGCACGGATTATATGGTATATGAGAAATTCTCGCAAATTAACTAAATTAAACGTTTGCAAATTAAACATGGATTATATAAAACTTAATGCGAAAAATAGTTGAAAAATCTAAAATATTTAAATGGAGTATTCATTTAAAATTAAAGTAATGAGTCATTATTTACATTGTTTAAATTGCAGTTTTTTTGCAAACTTTCAGCTGTGCCTAAAGTATCAGTGCTTGTTTATTCAAGCCTAAGGTTAAAGTTTATTCAGGACTAAACCATTGAGCTTATTTATTATCTGAAAGTTTTGCCGTCTTTCTTAAATGGTCAAAGAATAAATTGCTGAATATATCGGACTCCAGGACTCCAGTTTTAGAAATTAGTATCGATTCATTGAACATTTATTTTGCAAAAAATAAAGCCGTTTAATTTATTTAAGTTTTTTAAATGAATTATAATGTAAATAATTATAATGTTGAAAAGTAAAATTGGCTCAAAGATATGCTAAATTTGCAAATTTTTTCCCTAATTAGTGCCTTTTAAAAAATGCTAAACGTTATCGATACCCCAGTAATTAATTGAAAAGAATTAAAATTTCCACTTTGAGAATTTTACTTTTAGATATTTTAATTTCCTTAATGAGTAACTCGACTTAAACCGAAAAATATTTCGATCATTTAAATTAGCTATTCAACAGTATAAGTAACATTATAGAACTTTAAATAAACGATTTTCGATCTATTTTTTGAGGAGTGCAATATATTTCAAACTAATTTTAACTTAAATTGATTTCGACTAGACTTGAAATGCTTTTATGTAAGAAAACAAATATTGAAACCGCGAACTTATAGGTTAAACTGATGTTATTTTTCTATAAATGTATTTCGATAATAAACAAACTAAACAAACAAATAAGTTATATTTAAACCCATTAACGGAGTAATTTATCATTGAGTTTATTTTGCATATTTTAAAAAACTATTTAATCAAAGTCAATATCGCATGACTTTCAACAGTGTTCATAACTTTACTGTACTGAAGATTCAACAGAAAACTATTGCTCATTTTTTCTATTCATAAACTTCAACGATTCTATTAACAAAAATCATAAGATAACTAAAGAAAAAAATTCTACTTCATTATCAGTTTTTCAAAGTCCATTCTCTTTTGAACTTTAAAAAAGAGTACGCTATAAATTGACGCCATAATGCTATGCACAAACAAAAGATTCAAAATTATCTTCCGAGACATTTTACGCTAATTACGCCGTTATATATGCTTTCGATTTTTATGCGCACATTATCCTCAAAGCTTATGTTTCATTGTATCGCACCGAACATAATTCACTTAATGATTACAGTGAACCGTTGTATACAAACGTGAAAAGCAAGAAAAGAAAGCGATAGTACTGTAATAAAATAAGATCACTGCTGAATTTAAATCAAATCTTTATTGATCTTAAACTCGGGTTAATAGCGGACCTATTGATACATAAAACAAAATTACGAGTTAGCGCTTCCGAATGAAAACTAAAAAATTAAGTTTATTTTCGGCTCAATTTCTTCTAACAGTGCACTAAAAAATCAAATGCCATAACAATAAATCTCTCAAAAACTTTTATGCAATCAATAAATTTTATATCTAATAAAGCAAAACAGCAAACAAGAGAAAGAGAGAGTTAGTGAAAGAGAGAAAAGAAGAAAAATTACATACAAATCTTTGAGCGAAATTAATGGCGAAAAAGCTCGCGGATGAATATCGCGAAGTTTATTATTAACCAAATTAAGTAGTTTTAGACTTTGGAGACCAGTGAACGCATTGCGCGGAATGTATTCAATAAGATTGTGACCCAAAAACAGGTCTATTAACAGTGATTGATTTCGAAACGGTGACACATCGCCAAACGTTGATATATGATTATAACTCAAATCTCTGCCGAAGATATTACAACCGAAAACAAAATAAAAATAAATAAGAGAGAAAATAGTTGGTATAATAACACGAGCGCAACAACAGTTAATGTGATATATATGTGGTAATATTGAAAGGCCTTATGGTTGCCACAGTGTGATACCCAATGCTAACAATGCTATCGCTTTTTTCCCAATGCTCGCGATTTTTTTCTCTCTCAGTGTTACTCTACTCACAGATTTTTTGTATCCGATGGTATGAGTGATGGCAGCGTTGTTAGCCCACGATGTGAGCAGTCAACTGTTAACCCGTTACAGTGGCATACTTCGGGACATTTGAATGATATGTTGACAGTACCGGTGATGCGCTTATTATCATCACTCGATGTAGCCGTTCGCACACCGCTAAACAGTAACGTCAGAAGACATAGCTTTAGCGCTGTCTGAGCGCATAAATGCATCTCTGGCTCACATCCGCACACTCACAGCACAGCACAACGACGGCACTTACTCTCTGCCAGTGAATGAACTGCGAGACTAACTCAGCATTTAGTTCACACTATCTGTTGACTCTAAAACCTCAATGCTGTAGACGTTAACGAATGAGAAGAGAGTCGTGATGCTGTGCTCTGAGCGTAACCTTATTCAAGAGAGGCTGCGCTTACGAGTTAACAGTGAGTAAGTGCGTGAAAGGGAGAGAGAGAAGTGCTGAGTGAGTGAATGAATGAGTGAGAGAGGAGAGAGAAGCATCTGTATTGCTGCCACAATATTCAATAACTTCTCAAATACGGTCAAACTTAACCCTTGAAGCGTCGAAAAGTCTCTGTCTCTCTCCCCACTTATTATATAGTTTTTATCCCCCTTTAAAAACAAGAATGAGTTAAGAGACGCGTATTATTTAATGCTTAAATATTCTATTAATTAAATAGTTTTTTTAATATTATTTAAATCACCAAAAAAGCAACAAAAAAAAGTTTTAAATAATGTAGCCATTAGTGAATACGGTATTTTTTCTACAAAAATTATAGTTTTTTTGTGTTCACGAAAAACTTTAAAATAATTGAGGAAGAATGGGAAATAAACAAACAAAAAACTTTATAAAAAAATAGCAAACAAATTTTACAAAAGAGAATAGCGATGATAAATGAACATATTTATTTGAAAGCCGAAGATTTAAAGTTGTTTTGTTGTTGTTTTTGTTTTTATTGTCGTAAAAGCCGGTTTAATCATGTGTAATGTCTGGTCGTTTATATTTTTTAAAAATAAAAATATCCCTTCTTTTATCTAAATATCGTAAAAATAAAATGTTGGAAATAAATTTCAATTTTCTCTTCAAATAATTTATGGGTTTTGTTTTGAAGAAATTTAGTCATTTAGTGTTAGTTTAAAATCTTTCGAAAAAGTTTAAAGAATTGCCGTAATTTCGTTCGCATTGAGATTTTGTTGCTTAATGATCAGTACTTCAATTGTAATTAGTTTCCACAATAACACAAATAAATTACAGTATCACTTCTTTTGAATAGCCTATTGGATCGCATTAATTACAATACGCGATTCTAATTGAATTTTATTGGAAAATTTAATGAAAGAAAAAGTGAGTTAACGAAAATAAATGGTAAAAAGCGTTATACAATAAATGATTTATTTGATATTTGACACGTAATTACATTTCAATTGAGTTACAAATTTTGCTTCTGTGTTGTGCACATCAGTTACAATGCTTCTTCATTATCATGTCTATAATCAAGGGAATCGTATCGCATAATAAAATAATAAAATAATTCTTATGTCATTTGCAGAATTAATAAAAGATTATGGTTTATATTTGGATTCCGGTTTTATATGAAGCATTACTGCAAAAACGCATCATTTATTTCTAGAGTAGTTTTGACTCTGTGGTCATTTGACCAAAACAGCATTTATTCGCATTTACTCCAACGTCGTGTAAAACTGCTTTATTATTGTTAATAATTGAATATCTGTTATTTTATTTATTCGCTAGTATTTTGTACATAATATCTCATCTTAAAAAGGCTAAGGGTTAGCTATGCTTTCAGTTTGTTAAAGAATGGATTTAAAGAATGTTCACTCTATTGACTTATTTATGGATGTTTCTGGAGTATTAGAAAAATTTTTGTTTATGATTAATTTTTTTATATTTTCTGGTCTTTTAATATTATGTCAAACTCTGAATTATCCACCATTTATCTTACTGTAATCGATTAATCATAACCGTTTGAAGTTCGAAATCGTTCACGTTTTTGTTTTAGAATTGTACGACTAGTCAATAAATAAGTGAACACAGTTTTTATTGTTAAAATTAGTCGTTATTTTTTTGTTTTTGACAAGTTATGATATCATATCAATTTAATATTATTATCAATTTTTGCGGAATAAGCAGTATTCGTGTATTTGACAGCGATTACTAAAATTTATTTATAGATATCTAGATTCGATTCGCTATAGAATTGTATTTTTACATTTAAGGTTATCATTATAGTTTGTTTCATTTAAATGTAATTTTAATAATAAATATTTTTATTTATGAGTGCGCTTAAAATAAATATCCAAAAGAACTCACTAAAACAGTAATAAAACGCTTGAAAATCAAACCAAAAGAAATATATTTAAAGTCTCATTAAATTATTCATATTTAATGAATCATTTTTGTTTTATATACAAAACATTATCCAACAAACAATCAATATTATAGTTCCATTAATTGTAATTACAGTATAAATTTTATATCACACACACACACACACAAACAGCTATTAAAATTCTAATTTTATTCGTTAAAATACACGAACAAATGTAACCCTTGTTTTTAAAATCAATTTCTCACACATTTCTAAAAACCTTCATTTTCAAGGAAATTCCAATCACTCGGTTCCAGTCATTTAATATATTCACTATGAATTTTTCGCATTTCTAACCCATAAGTAACAATAAAATTTCGATTTTTTTTGCAACTATAAGCTAACCTATGAATGGGAATAATAACTGCGTTTATATTTCGCAAAAGTATAATTTTTTATTACGCATCATTTAATTAATAGTCATCAGGTATTCATACAATGAAAAAATAGGATGAGTTTATTTGGGAAGTATTAGCATAAAATTAAAACATTCCAGTTTCAGCACAGCTATCATCGGAAACCGTGGGTATACTACAATAGAAGTAACAGTAATACCAACCAAAAAAAGCGAAACGTAAAGAAAAAAATTAATGCAATACGATTAACACACAATTTTTCGCAAAGTCACACAAAACAGTGGAACAATTATTGTTTTGAATTAATCACACATTTTTTGGTCTCAGCATTTAATTTTTCCAGTATAGTTCTGCGTTTGACACACAAAACTGAAAAAAATATAACTCGCATTCAATTAAATCTATTGTTTGTACGAAAGCGTATTTCGAAAATATCGTTTCTCTTCCACTTTTTCCGTGTATTATCGAATGGTTATAAAGTGCCAAAAAATGCGCCACAATATGATCAATCTCTATATTGGATTAACGGTAGTTGTGTGCGCGCTTACAGCCACCGCTGATTCTCAAGTCGCAGCTCCTTATCAACCAATTCCTCAGAATGTGAGGCCAATTCAGCAAACAATAGATCGGCGTAAGTGGTTTTTTTTATTTCTTCCGTTTCAATTCCAATCGTTTTTCTTTTCTTTTTTTCGTAATGTGATTTATATTTTAATTTTTTTTTGTTTTTGTTGTATTATGTGCACCAATTGTTTGCTTTTTTCTTTTATAATATTTATCGCTAGAGAAAAAACATGACTTAAAATCGAAAGTAGCAATTGATTGAAAATTTTTATTTTATTTTTGATTTTGAGAAAGAAAAAAACTTTTTGAGTGTAAAAAAAAGGGACAATTAAATTAAAACGTGAGCACATGTATAAGCTATAGGTTATGCTTTATATAAAATTATAAGCAATCAGGAAAATATAAAAATTAATTCAATAATGTTATCATTATTTAATTAGATATATCATATATGTTAATCGATGAATAGTAAATATACTATTCAACGTAAGGTCGAATTTCAATAACATTTTATTATTTTTTCATTTTAAATAAATTATACTTATTTTAAAAATATATATTCGTTTTACCATTTGTTTGTGCAGTGAATAAATCATCAATAAAATTCATTTAATTATATTTTTCTATACATTCAAAACTATTTCGATATCAATTACAAACTTTAAATACGAATATATATGTCAATGTTTTCTTATAGATTACAATCTTAACTATACTATAATTAATAAATCTTTCGCATTAAATTACTCAATCCGTATAAATTCCATATAAAATTACATCACATTAATTTTAGAAGCGGTGTCTAATGTTGGATCGAGAGCAGGCTCGACCCGTTGCTATATCTGCCACTGGAACGTATTTCACTGCACCGATTTTAATTGCTATAACAATCCTGACACATGTACTAATAATAATTTTAGTCCCACTTTGGTTCAACAAGCGGATTGTCCCGCCGGTTGCGAACAATTTGTCATAACTGATCCAAATGGTAATCATTAATATTTTCTGATTCATAATTTCTTCATATTACTGTAAATTAATTGTTTATTTTTGTTAATTGCGAAATAATTTAGGTTTAGTGCAACAGTGGAGAAGAAATTGTGCCCCAGGTTTGTTAAAATGTTTTTCCCATTGATTATGAGTAATTTAATGAATTTTGAGTTCACAAAAAATAAACTTTTATGCAAAATGAAACTTATTTTGTTAATTCATTTAATTTACGCAATTAATTTTGAATGCTTGCCAATAATAATCAATTGCTTACTAAATCAACTTAATAGAATAAAATTTTCGTAATTAGTATGAAAAGGATGAAACAAATATGCAAATTTTGGTGTAATAATAGTAAGTGTTTTTCATGGACATTAAATTAATTATGACTCAAAAAATAAAGTCTAGGAAAACTCTTGGTTTAATGTTTATTTTAATTAAAGCCTAATGTTTATGGACGCGAATAATAATTAAGGCAATTATAAGCTTAATTTGTTATAAATTAACGGAAGAATTAGCAAAAGTATAATTTATCTTTTTTTTTATAGAATAAGGTAATATTATTTACCTTAATAAGTATATCATAAGGTTATGTACATAATAAATAAAAAGCGAATTATAACCTCATACTGTACTTTTCATAAAAACTATTTTGCGTTTTATTTTTTTATTCCAAATGAATAATGATTTTACTTGATTTTGATTAATTTCCGTTTATGGTGTGAAAATTTTTGTCATTTGTTTTCGACGAAAAAAACTTTTTCTATAGATTTATTTATTAAGATAAATAAAAATAAAGTTTTGAAAAATATTTCATACATTGTTTGCCATATATACTTATAGTAACGAAAGCTGATTTTACGATTACTCTTTTTTTCATTTTTTACTGGCGAGAAAAATAAATAAAACATGCCAAATCCATTTCTGTTTTCAATTTTATTTTTGCTTCTATTACCGCTTCTTTTTCCTCATTGCTCTTCCCTTCACTCCGATCGTTATCTACAATTTTAATCAATCTTTTTAAACCGATTCTGTCAGCTCAATAAAACTCATCTTTTTTTAGGGACAAAAAAAATGTTTTTTGAAAAATATATAAATATATAAATAAGTTAAATAAAAAACGAAAAAAAATTTGAAGAAAAAAATTTTCCGGACACAAACAAGATTTAGCGAAAAATTATGAAATTTGTTTGTTCCTTTAGGTAACGTTCCCGCCGCTGGTTTTAATTGCCGCACCGAATATCAACTGGGAATCCGAATAGACCGCTGTCTTTGCAACAAAGACTGGTGCAATGGGTCGCATCATCTCAATTCTAACGTTCTGGTGGTCACCGTATTTTGTTTATTAACAACGTTTATCGTTTTCGACTTAATAGGCTAACGGCCAGTCAATTGTTCTCAGCTATTATTTTCTTTAGATAGTTTCGATTATATATGGTTTTTGATTTTTACCCAAATTATACGCGAATAACATTTTTAATGCTACATTAATTATTTTGTAAATTCATCACAACATTGCAGTTTAAGTGACATTTTTTAAAAAGTGAATAAATATATAGAACATTGACATTTAAAAAATGCGATTATATAACGTTGAATGAAAGTTTATGTGAACAAAAATATGTAATAAATAATAACGTACAATGGAATACCGGTGTTTGGGAATACGCTAATAATTAGCGATTTCTACTCTTACGATATCTAGTGGAATAGCTTTGATAAACTTTATCGATATTTTGAATCATCCATTCATAAGTTTGAACCGATTTTTGACTAAAATTATTAATTTTAAAAACTATTTACAAACAGTGGTAAACAAACTTAAAATTCCGGTAAATTATGGAATCAGCATTAAATCATGATTTTATAACCAGTACCCTATCTCTTATTATTAGAATTAAATCATTTCAGTTTTGACATCAAAAACTGTATAATTTTTTAAATTTTATAATTAAATTTAAAAATAGTTAACAAATGATTGAGTTAACGTTACTTTCTCTAGAGTGTTAAAATTCTTTTACACGACGCTTCGACTATTATAATTATTAGGGTGTTATATAATATTTCCGAACCAGATATGACGGAACGCTGTTGTTTTAAAAACAGTTCATATCTTGCCTGAATAGGTGTCACTAAAAACTTTTGTTTTTGATTGTTTTTAACTAATTATTTTGAATTTTGATCATTTATTAAAAATACCGATCTATACCTCTAAGTGGTATACTACTACTAACTTTGTAATTAAATCAACTTATATTTAGATTTTAGGTTTTTGCCAATTTTACAACTTTCCCTTCACTTTTTGAGTAACAAATTTTTTCCATAATTATCTACATTTAAATAGCTTTCTGATTAACCCTGGTTTATGTCCTCCGCCTCTTCAAAAATGAGCCTTAAAATAAATTTTAAAGTTTATAATTTTTAAAATTTACCGAAAAAATTTTTTAAAATTTTTTAAATTATTATCACAAAATTCTACATAGAAATTTCTAATTTATTATGAAAGAATCATTTCTTAATCTTATTTGGTTTATGAGAAAAAAATGTTTTATAAAAATCACAGATTGCCTCCTAGAACGCCTCCTGATTGAGTTTTCAAAATGTTTCTTCAGCCATTATGCTTAGAAAATTGTGCTCTTTTTAGAAAAAAATCACCATCAAAATCGGTTACTTAGGCCAACTTCCAAGGCCAACTCTCTTAATAGTGAGATCTAAAATGTTAAAATAAATTGAACATTTTCAACAGCGTTCCGTCATATTCAAGGGGTAAAATTTTCTTTGAGAAAATTGACAAATTCTGTGAAAAATCTTTCGAAAAATTTAAAATTTTCTTTGAGAATAATAGCAAAATTCTTTGATAAATCTTTTAGAAATTAAAAATTTTTCAAAATT